>CM029598.1:97585940-97833096 GCA_017311375.1 Mytilus coruscus
CTAACAAGCAAGCTAACCAAAGATATTACCTTTACTTACACAATCAATGCATTCTGCTGTAATAAAAACAATTGCACAGCCTAAACTGTAACGATATATTTGATTGATCACGATTGAAATAAACTGTAACGATATATTTGTTGATTGATCACGATTGAAATAAATTGTAACGATATATTTGATTGATCACGATTGAAATAAACTGTAACGATATATTTGATTGATCACGATTGAAATAAACTGTAACGATATATTTGATTGATCACGATTGAAATAAACTGTCAACTCAATAAACCGAAAAAGAAAGAAAAATAGCAAAGCCGCGATCGTTACGATCAATTCGATTGACCAACTGTCAACTTATATTCATAGAATAAAATTGCAAAGATACCAGCGTGACGATAGCTTCGATTGACCACAACTCAATCAACTCAGTAGAAAAATTGCATAACCTCAATCGTCAGGAAAATCAGTAGAGCCAGTTGTATGAATAAATCATCTTTAAATCTATCGAAAAAAAAAATAATACGATCGTGACCCTTGAAAACCAGTAAAACAAATTGATGGAATTGAAGTGTTAATAGATCGTAACGATTGACTACGATCGAACCGTTCGTGCGTCTTGAAAGCAAGAGAGTCAGTTGATAGAATTGATAAACTCTCAATTTATCGGTAACTATTGAATTCTGTCGATACGATCGTGAGTATTGAAACCAGTCGAGGCAGTTGATTGAATTGATCAGGTCTTAATCTATAGTAACGATTGGATACGATCAATACGATCGTGACCCTTGGAGTCCCTTACTGGGTAGTAGAACCAGTTGACTGAATTACTCAAGTCTTAATAGGATCGTGCGTCTTAAAAGCACGAATGCCAGTTGATTGAATTGACCAGCCCGCAATCGATGGTACCGATTAAATATTATGTTTAAGCCCATGCAGTTTTTGGTGGGATTCGTATTGATCAGTCTTAAGTTTTCTATGTTGTGTTTTGTGTATTGTTGTTTGTCTGTTTGTCTGTTTCTTTTTTAGCCATAGCGTTGTCAATTTATTTTCGACTTATGAGTTTAAATGTCCCTTTGGTATCTTTCGCCTCTCTTTTATGATCGATACGATCGTGACCCCTGACAACCAGCTAGGTCAGTTTGATTGAATTGATATACTCTTAATCGATGGTAACGATTTAATACGATCGATGCGAGTGTGACCGTTGAAAACCAGTTGAGTCTGCCGATTAAAATGACCACATCAACTCTCATAAGAGGATCGATTGATTAGATGAACTGAGTACACTACATCTTCTTCCGTTTGCAATTCAAATCACCATCTGGTGTATTTTCGAACTGATGATACATAAAACTACATAAAATACATTTTCGAATTACTGTCAACTATCAGTATAGATGCTTCTTGATATCACTTTAATATAAGAATTCAGCAGTTCGATTATTGATCATTTCATAGTAAGTAATTCTGTCAGATTCTTTCGAATATCATGCAAACAAAACATTTTCGGATAAATTGAAAAAGAGTTTAGAGATCTTATCACTGTTAACGAATATGAGAATATTACGGGAAATAATGTATTAGATCGAGTCTTCCTGTAATTTTTATGATGTTGTAAAAGTGTGTAATTTTTATCGAATCACATTCACCGATATAAAGTGTAGAATGTCTTGATTTATTGGTTATGTACTTTGATAATATTGGCTTCAGTGATTGCGGTCATTGTTTAATATGGTCAGAGACATATAAGATAAGATATGATAAGATAAATTTTATTTCCAATTGAGGACCCATTATGGGCATAATCAGTACAGTGAATTTTTGTTTATATTAAACAATTGCAATATAGAAAATAAACAAGAAAAACAACTCAAACATGAAATATAAATTGAGTTAATAATATATATAGCCATATAAACCATAATGTTTAGTGTTTATTGACCATGCACCAGAAGCAGCATAACATTTATTATAAAAATATCTTTTATGAGTTAAGTCCTTCTCGTGGCTGATGCATATGAACATATTATATTGTTGTCCATATGCAGGAGTCGATCACCAAGGGCAGGTGCTTAAAGGACAGTGCTTAAAAGACACTCAAGCAAATACACATAAATATGAATATTTAAACACTTTACAACACAAGCATAAACTAATACTCAAAACGGATTATTATATAGTCCTCCTCGTGGCTAATGCACACGGACAAAATTATTATGTAGTTATCCAAATGCAGGAGTCATTAAGGGCAGGTGCTTAAAGGACATAGTAACATGTTATGTAAAATTTTTGTGCAAAAATTATTTGGATTTGGATGCAGCCTCTAGCATAACTTGTCCCAATGCTCTTAGAAAAAATACACAAAATTACAAAGAAAACACAAACAATGGTATAAATTATGAGTATTTTTCATTATGTTTTATGAAAGCACACATTTCGTACAAAATATCCTTGTTTTCATTACTCATTAACCAAATAAACCGATCTTTAATAGTCAACATATCAAAATTAGCACAATAGTTCCTAGCACAAAGTATTAATTTGTTTCTCTCATTATTTAGTGAGGTACAATTAAGAAGAAAATGTAATTCATCTTCAACTTCAGAGAGCTTAATTGAGCATCTGAGACATTTTTTATCGTGACGAGAAATACCCAATCATCCCTTTTCAATCTTTAGGGAGGGTGCTGAAACACGCAACCTTGTCAGATTTTTTTCAAATATCAACACTGTGGATTGCAGATAAATATTTTTCACAGACAAAATTATTTTTATAAAGTACATAAGAGCATAGTTTACTACTAGCATGTATTTGTAATGTCTGTTCCCATTCTTGTCAAAAAAGTTTATAATAAACTTACTATTTACATCTAGTAATTTTTGATTGTTCACTGGGTTAGCAGACTTAATTATTTTTAACATCACATTTAAAGAACCATACCATGAAGGTTTTCTCGCATCAGATAATAACTTTAATTCTTGAAAGGCACTATCTAGCAGTGGAGATATTAACTGATTTCTCATTAACCTGTTATAGTATTTAACCATAGCTTTTACAATATTGTAATATAAAGGAAGTCTGCCCAATTCAAATAAAACAGCTATATTTTTTGCTTTTGAGTGGACACCAAGAATATATTTACAGAATTTTAAATGCAGTTTTTCTGCAGGACATTTGTCATAAATTTGGTGAAAGGTTAACAATTAAGCCATTCCTAAATTTAGATGTGAAAGGGTTAAACATTTCCAACACCTCACAACCATATAATATAATTGGTTTAATTGTATGATCAAACACATGCACACTAGTTTTAACAGAAGGATTCAGTGACAATAAATCTTTTGATAATTTGAAGTATGCTTTTAAGGATTTTTTATAGAGTTCTTCTAGCGCAAAGGAAAATGATCCTGATGCACAGAAGTGAATACCAAGATATTTGTATCTATTTACACATTCAAGCAACACATTGATAATCTTAAATACATGATGGATATGTCTACCTGCCTTGTTGAAAATCAAAACTTTTTTTTTTTTTTGGTTTTACAGTTAGACACCAATCATTACAATATTGATCAAGTAAATCGAGTTTCTTTTGAAGTCCTTCTGGAGAATTTGATAGTAAAATAATGTCGTCTGCATACATTAAACAATGAACTAAACGGTTGTTCAACGTTATAGTATCATCTATAGTCTGCAGGTATTTTGGTAAATCATTAATAAAAACATTAAAAAGATTAGGACTCAAGTTATCGCCCTGTATAAACAAATATGTATAAGAATGATGTGGTATAATTGCCAATGAGACAACTCTCCACCAGAAACCAAATGACAAAGAAGTTAACAACCATAGGTCACCGTACGGCATTCAACAATGAGCAAACCCCATACCGCATAATCGGCTATAAAAAGCACCGAAATGACAAAGTAAAACAATTCAAACGAGAAAAATAACGGCCTGATTTATGTAATGTGTATATCATGTCTCTGATATGGTATTGTTTGTTATTGATTACCTGTTCTTCTGGGTTTTTATTAACTATTATCCATGCGTTACCAAGGATTTACATACTGATTCTTACTTTACAAATCGTTGATCGATAGATATATATGTTATACTATTGTTTCAGAAAAAGGGAGAAGGTTTGGTACCATTAAAACGTTTAATCCCGCTGCAAATGTTTGCACCTGTCCTAAGTCAGGAATCTGATGTACAGTAGTTGTCGTTTGTTTATGTAATTTATACGTGTTTCTCGTTTCTCGTTTTTTATATATACTAGACCGTTGGTTTTACCGTTTGAATGGTTTTACACTAGTACTTTTGGGGCCCTTTATAGCTTGTTGTTCGGTGTGAGCCAAGGCTCCGTGTTGAAGGCCGTACATTGACCTATAATGGTTTACTTTTATAAATTGTTATTTGGATGGAGAGTTGTCTCATTGGCACTCACACCACATCTTCCTATATCTATATACATCATTAGGCGTTTCCGTCATCTGGAATGTTAAAACAGATTTTACGATATAGCAATATAAATAGAACATCCAACTGGTACAACGTTTGAAATACAAGTTTATAATTCAATAACTGTAAATGTGTGTTTTAAAAAAATATAATTTCGATGTTGGCATTTTTTGTTTTTACAATATTGTTCGTTTCGCACAAAATTCTAGATAATATGTTTATACTATGAGAAAACGAAAAGAGTTGTCCGAAGTCATATATAAAATTGATTCTCTTGAAACAGATCTTCATAATAGGCAAATTATAGAAATGCAAATTCTACGAGAATCACCAATTTATTATTTTTGAAAAAATTCAAATCTTCAACTAAAAACATATATTCTTTGAAATGCAGGATGCACACACATATTTTCCCGTATCGACTATCGTTCTTTTCTTTGAACCTGAACCAATATATTATGTCCCAGTTTGAACCATTTTGACATCTTTGTACTTTTGTCAAAACTTTGTTCATATTGTAGCCTGTAAGCTTAAAGGAACAAGTCTTCAGTTTGTCCAAAAAGTCCCCTTTCATTTATGTGATGTTTTGTGAGCACCCCTTTTTGTAGTCCAAATAATTATGACATCTTGAAAGGCTATTTTATTTTTTGCTTTGACGCTTTGTCGATGTAAGGCTTCAAAGAAAAAAAATAATCAATGACATATGATATAAATGTTTCATTCTACATTGTAAGTATATATACATTACATATATACATAAAGGTTTAAAAAGAAATGAATTTTCTGAGCCTATTTGATACAGGCTCAAAGTTTCTAGCCTTTACACTTTCTGAGATGCTTCCTGCAGATTCATTGAATAAATTTAATGCAAAATACACATGCATAGACATGCTGCCATCCTGCTGATCATAAAATTCTTAATAATTTAAGCACGTTAAGATCTACATGATCTATACCTAACCATTTAAAAATTCAGTCACCTGTAGTTTTTTTTTTCTATCACTAAACTGGATGTTTCATAATTTTATAAATACATATATATGTGCACTTGCACAAGGTTGGTTTCTATCTGAAGCAGCTCATATATTACTTTATTAAATGTAATCTGTATGGCTGGGTGCATTGATTTGAACAAAGCATGGTGTGCATAATGGTCATTGGCTCATAGCAAAACTGGCCATAGTAGTTAAACAAAGAGAGATAACCATAGTTTTGATAAGATCATATTTTAGAAAATATTCTTAGATGGTGCTTTATATAGATTGTTTCGGAAAACCTGCTGTTGTTTAATGGTACAGTATCTATTACCTCCCTTGAATATATAACTTACAAGGTCCCATGGCTTTTCTAGTTGATTTTTTTTATCACATCTAGTAATTCTACAGAAATTTACCAAAATTTGATCAAAATAAATAAATTTGATCCTTTATAATATATTTTGAGGAAAAATTTATGTTTGCATGAAACCTTATTCATATTGCTATCCAGGAGAAAAATATATACCAGCTTTATTTTTGTCTCTATGTCATTTTGTATTGACTTAAATGCCCAAAAAGGCGCAAGCCAGGGCCGACGGTGCAAGACCCTCATGGGTAGTCAAGGTCATTAAAAACCACCCTCATCATTTGTTTTGACTGTTAGTGAAACTATGTCATGTATTAAGTGGTAGTGAAACTTTGATATTTGAGAGATGCTAAGGTTCTATGAAAAGTTTTGCCCCATATCCATCCTTTTTAGCTCAGTAGATGAACTTTTGACTTCAGCTCCCCCTCCTTTTAAAAAAAAATAAACAGAAAAAAAGGGAAAAACAAAACAAATATACAATTTAAAGGATTTTGTGGTGCTATTAGGTTGCTATCCTTCTTAAAAAATTGTGTACAAATTGAACAGCAGATTGAATATATTTTTTCTAAAAGTTTTCTTTTGGAAAATGTGACCTATCTTTTAAAATCTTCTGTGTATGAAACTATGCAAAAATAATGTCAGCATTTTTTCATAAATGTATAAAACATGTAACATTGTTACTTATACTTAGATGTCTTAACATTATATGACAGCTTTATTTTCCATTAGAGAAAGGTCAAATACTGAATGAAAATACCAACAAAGAATGAAGACCGAAAATTGATTATAATTGTATCTTACTAGATAAATATTTAATCATATGGAAATTCATAACTACATTGTTAATTTCCTTATTTTTCAGATTATGAGACCACACTTCAGTGATAAGAACAACCTGATACTTATTTTATCTAGACCCAAAGTTGATAAACAGTGTACAAACAGATCTATTTATAGTGATTAAATATCACATGGTTGTTTTGTCACTGCCATTAATAAACAATATTTTATATACCTGCAGTGTTTTATTTGGCTTTTTGAAACAATGTACACCTAACAATGAACAAAATCACAGATTTATGCATATTTTGCTTGCTGATCCTTGCAGCATTATTTGATGTCAGTGCTGCAGGTGAAGAAAACTTGATTTGGAGGAACACTTATCATCAGTTTGGTTATGGTTTGCAATACCAGCCAGAATCTCAACACACAAGAGTGGAATATAATGATGCTATAGATCTGTTACTTAGAAATGGAATAAAATCTCTCCTGATGAAGAAGTCTCAATACCTTACAGGTGACTTTGCCGTGACTCCAAACATATCTGCCATCTGTATGAACGACACATTGAAGATGTTTCAGGATATAACCAATGGAACAACCTATGCATTTGAGAGTAGGTACAACTGTACATGTATATGGTAAAATATATCAATAAAAAATTGCATCATTTAAGAAATGGAAAAAGAATTTAAATTAATTTTGTGAATATTAATCACTTTCAATATGTATCTTAGATGAGTTTTTACAAGAACTGGGTTGAGGTCATAATTGCAATACAGAAGATCTGATGTATTTGTTTTCTCAACTTTGGGTTAGATTACCCCCTGCATTTTACAATGTATAAGGATGTTTGATTTTAAGGGCTGAACATAAAGCTGTTTGCCTTTTGGTGTAATTTTTACGTGTTGGATGCTCTCAAAAGGGAAATTTTAGAAGGGTTTTTGGGTTTAAACACTATGGCCCTGAAAGACTGTCTTCATGGTGGCAATAAAAGCATGATGGTTTTGGTTCTTTTATGGACTTTCTCTCAAATATCATAGAGACGCATACTTTTCCCCATAAATTTGTTTCTTAGGAGTATACGCTTTCCCACAAATTTTTATATATCTGATTATCAAAAAGTATGATTATGATCATGACAAGGAAAACAAAAAAAAATTTGCTTGTTAAAAATTGATATATATCCTTCAGGAGCTTCTCACTTGAGCCATTGTCTCATATCAATGTGTAATTTTAGGAATTATATAGATTGTTATCTATGCAAGATGTTAAGACAAAGTTGAATATTAAACAATAGTTAAGGAGGTTCGCTACTCAGTTTCAAAATAACAAGCTTTTCATAACACTAGTATAAATTGATAGGGGATTATTAAAGGAACCAAAAGAGCAACAAAAAAATATAGGTCAATGAGCTTGTTTTCGAGATATTAGCCATTGAAATTTTATGGAAAATGTTCTCTCTTGATTTTTCATAGCCTTATCATTTGAAAAGTTCAAGTTCTCAAAACTATTAAAAATAACAAAGATTTTATAAGACTTTTACAGATGGCTTATAATCATACATGTAAAATATTTATAGAAAGAAAACTGGGGGTCAATGGGCAAAATTTTTTAAGGCATTCACATGGATAAAACCAGAGGATTCTGAAAATCTGACAAAAATTCCAAAACATGACAAGTGAACATCCTTAAGCAAAATAAAGCTCATACTATAGTGGTAATATTTAGGTTACTGGTTAGTCAGGTTAGTGATTGAGTATGATGATACAGGGTCCTTGAACATTATTATTTTTGTTCTCTTAGTGCTGGACTCTGATGGGAAACCTGGAAGTGGTATAAAGCATGGAAACATGATATGGACTGGAAACCATCTACAGTGTAAACAAGCCAGGGGACCAGGTTTTAATGGTCAGATGTGTTCTGTTGTCACTAATGCAGGCTACAGTCAGGTAAATGTCAGACTGTCAGTAGTGTAGACAATAAAAACATAAGGGTACAACATTCCAGTGATTAAATGTGTTCTATTGGGTTTATGTTGTTCATGTTGTTTAAATATGTTCAGTCACTGAGTCACTGTAAAGACCCAAGGGGACCAGATTTTGGGGGTTAGATGTGTTCTGTATAACATTTGTATAACGACTACTGCAAACTACATTTCTGTAAATTTTAGAATTATGTTTTCTGATGGTAGTAAAAGGTTTTCTAAACAAACTGACCATCAATAACAAAATCAACAAAATTTCTAAGTAATGTTTAGTCATGTAATTCTTCAGCAAAGATTTTGTTTCAGATGACCTAATATTCATGGAATTAAGTCATTTTGAGATTTCATTGAAATTTTACGTGTATAGATTTTTTTTGGTTTAATAACCTGTAGATAGTAAACTGATTTATTGGTACAATGTATCATGTGAGCTACAGATCGTGTCAGCCTTTTATATGGGTCATTTTCAAAAAATGTCAAATTTTCAGTACACCCATGCTTAAATTTTTATTTCTAATGGAAAATGCAGTTGTAAGTGTTTAAATGAAAGTTTATAGTATTTATGAGTCAGAACATTAATAATAAACACGATTTAGATATCTATTTTGATAAGATTAAAATATATTTAAGTCCGATTTTTGCGTAATTTATGTGCGTACAGTATCCAAGTAACACATTTCAAATGATCTTTTTCCTATTTTCTGATCGCATTGATATCTGCAAAAAGGACTTTTTTAGAATGTAAATAATAACTCTAACGAAAAATCGTAGCTTCTTTATTATTATATGTAACATTTTTCTACAAACTAAATTCAATCAGCGTACATGAAGTTCATGTCCATCCTGTTACCGCTACTTAAATCAGCCGTTAAATTTTTCTCCCTATGAATATTGAACTAGTTAGTGTTGATTTCAAAAGCGCAAAGTAACCTAAACATTTAACACAGCATGTTTCTTGTATAACAGTGTAGAGAAATGAAACTTCAAGACATTTAGTGAAAAAATAGTGGGTACTTTTTGTCATGTCTATGCTGTTACCAACATATTGATTAATTACACCAATATTATACTTGCAAAAAGTGCAATAACGTGTTGGAAACCAAAATCTCAACAAAAAAACATTATCACTTCATTAAAGGGAGAAGTTATTTCACAACATCATTCAAAAATGAAGAAATTTGTCTATCCTGTTATGTCTATCCTGTTACTATGGTTGCTATGGTTACAGTAACAGGATAGACAATAGTAGACAGAAACGTCTTTAAAAAGTTTATAATAACATATAGTTGCACACATAATGAAATATTTCATTGTTTGAACTCATCTAAAGGTTATAACGTCTTAATCTTCGCAATTTAGCATTTGCAGGTGCAATACTGCTATCGGTAACAGGATAGACAAAAAGGTATCAGGATAGAACTTAATATAGTGATATATCATTAACATACGTTCCTGTTACCAATAAAATAAAGACAAAAGTAAACCAACGTGCGTTACTTAATGTTGGGTTTATTTGAAAGAGAGAAAAAATGCTGAACATTATGAATTGCTATCTTAGACTTGCGTTACTGTTGGTTATTTTTATAACCTTTGGAAACCAATTTTTAGAAGCATTTTTCAGTACAACATGGAAAATTGGCAAATAATCTATTATTTCACACAATGAATATATACAGAAGTTTTTACTCTTGAAAACCATCTTATTGGCTACGAAAAACAAACTTAAATTTTATCAAAACTTTTCTAAATAACCGAAATTTCTTTTGAACATGGTAACAGGAGAGACAAAATATTGCACCACCTATCAAAAATGTTTCAATATATTCTTGTATGACATTATCAAGATTGCATCTTTTTATATGTACTGTTTGTTTTGATTTGTTTATGATGAGGGTTGTTGAAGTAAGTAACTTTAAATCGATTTTGCAATTTCAAAATTCAACATTTTTTGAAAATGACCCATATATGACATGTTTGTAGGATTCCTCTTTTATAACAAAATTTTGAAAGTTCCTATTTCTCAAAAGATATATTATACACTTGTATATATAGTTGTTTTAATTTAAAATTGATTTATAGTTGTCTATTTCTATTTCAAAATTATTTATCATTATTAATAGTTTTTTATCTTTCTGTTTTTGTAATCTCCAAACATTATTAATATATGTTTTTCTATTTATGAATTCTCAAAGATATTTATAGTTGTTATTTCTATTTTTACAGTTGAATTTGCATTTAGCTTTTGGAGCATGTTTACCAGACTCTTGTTCTGAGACAGATGTTGGAGTAATTGTTTTGGATGGTAATGTAGTTATGATAAAAATATTAGACAACTTCTGTGGATTTATTTATTATCATGGGTACCAATTTTCGTGGATTAAGGAAAAATTGTATATTCGAGCATATTTGATTTCGTGGTTTTACTAAAGTCTGCATCCAAGCCTATAAATTTATTTTGCTTCATTTTGAACATTTAAATTTATGGTTGACCTGTACCCGACATATCCATTAAAACTGATATCACACGAATAATAATGAACCACAATTATATAAATAGAGGGCCTTGTTGCAAGAGTGTTCTAAGTAGTTCATTTACAGTGATTACTAGACTATCAACTCGGAGGTTGTCAGTTCCAACCATATTCATGGTGTAGTGTTTGACTCAAATCTTAAAATAGACAAAGATTGACAGTTTTCCTGCTTGATATAAGAATAAGGAGATGTGTTTAATAATGATTGCCAATGAGACAACTATCCCCCAAAGTTCAAATGAAGTGGATGTTTGAGAACAATTTACGATAGACAAATATGACAGACATGAACCAACAACAACCACTGAACTACATGCTCCTGAATAGGGATAGGCACATAAAGAATGTGGCGGGGTTAAACATTTTGTGAGCGTGCAACCTCCCCTAACCTTGGACAGTAGACGTGGTGTTATAGCACAACATAAGAACAAACTCTAAAAATCAATTGAAAAAGGCTAAACTCATCAGATTGACACAAAGCAGAAAACATATAACAAAAACACAGACCGGACATGGCAGGGTATTTATACATCTCCACAATAAAAAAAAAACAAACTAAGTACAGATCTGAGAGTACTCACAGTTACTGACAGCTAGTTCAAAGCCAATAACAACTAATAATTAATTTTTTTTTTTTAAATCATCTATCTAAGACTAACAGGTCACCAGATATTCTGGTTTTTTCTACCAATAAAAGCCATGATATAGCAAGGGTTGCTAAAAAGGTGTTTAACACCAACACACACACGACACACACTAATCTAATTTAAGACACAGTAACAGAGATAAACTATTAGACTTAAGTTTGTCAGACTTCAATGCAGAATGTCCTTGGTTTGATCTGGTTGACTTTGTTTGGGCTGCTTTTCCCTGAGCAAACAAAACAAATGTTGAAACAAATACTGTAATCAAATATTTTGGGGATGTTTTATTATTATGAAAATTGTGACGGATATTTTTCGCAAAATGAAAGCTTGCATTCTAAATTATGTAAGGATTATTTGTATGCAGTATTTTCTGATACCCGATAATCAATCTCATATCTTTATCAATTTTCAGCCTTCCCATTATTGCATGCATGCAAAAATTTAAGAATTTACAGTAGCTGATTGTCTAAACAAGTTCAAAAGAAAATATTTGTTCGAAAAATGATCTAGCTCGGCTAGAATTTTGGCACATTATTGTAGATATGATGGATATTTAAGCATCACATTCTATGTTGTATGACAATGAAACAGATCTGAATTATTATTAATTATATCCCAACAATCAACATTTTCATCCTAAATAGTAAATTAAAAAGCTACAAATTTTATGAAAGATGAAATTCACAGTAACTAATTAGAAGATAACAATTAATGAGATGCATTCACACAATAAAACCAAAAACACCTATTTATCATGTTTATGTTTTAAACAAAAGAATGTCAAAATATTTTGTTTGTTTATTTATGGAGTTTGACTAATTTTCCTATACATTCCTTTAACATTGAAGAAAATTGCAACAAACATCTGTTTTCTTATCTATTCTTTATACAGTCACAAAAGACAATAATAACGTCTAAATATGCAAAACTGTTTTATTGTAATTTCTTGTTATTCTTATTTTCTTATGGATGGAACTTTTTGCAGCATTGCAAATGATTGATGCACAGTTAAAAGTGTTAATATACCCCATTGGAGTATCCTGTCCACAAGATCTGAAATATGCTAAGAAAGATATAGTAGCCATGTAAGTAAACATGGTATTTTACACCTTTACAAAAATAGAGTCGCATACCTGCCAACATTTAAAAACCTCCTTTGAAGATCTATTGCATTTTGCAGGCCGTTGCCTGGATGTCTCTGACACATGTTAGTTGGGATCATGACACTCTGACTTTAAAACAATCAGAGTCTCAACTTTGTATTTTTTTGTTTTAAGACGGGTTCAGAAACGACTTGAACTCTTGTGGCTACTGGTATGTTTTGAAATTGATTTAGATAATCATACATGTGCAGTTGCAATTTTGCCTTTTCAATGTTATACATGGAAATCCTTCATTAAACAAACTGAATACCTCAAAAATAGGCATCAAAAGAAGTCAGAATGGCATTTAAGCACATATTTGGTAGTTCAAAATAATAGAATGTTAAAACAAAACTTATGCCATGTTTGAGAAATGCATCGGGCTATGCTGTGTTTAAAATCCTCAATGATGTACACTGGGAATTTCTTCGTCATGTTCATCAGACTATTAAAGGATTTCTTTGATGCAAGTAAAAGAATTGAGGCCTATCGCTAAGTATTTGTGATTAATCTTTTCTAACATTTGTAGTAAATTACATTTCAGAGTGGTTTCCAGTATCATAGCCTTTGCTGTTGTCATGGGAACGTTTGCAGACATTGTATGCATTTATTTAGACAGAAGAAGTGACAAAGATACTATCCAAGTACGATCTGATAGTCCACCAAATTATAACAGTATTCCTGCCAATAGTGTAAATGATACTACAGAGAGATTAGGACTTCTATCAAATATACCCAAAAATGAAGTTCTTTATGGAGAAAATCCACCAAGTTCATGTAAGTATTATGGTTGACAATACAGGTGCCACAGTCAATGTAAAGATACAAACCTAAGGTTCTTTTTGTTGGGGGATATATGCCCCCGCCATCACTGTAGAGGGCATTTAGTGTTACCATTGTCTGTCCATCTGTCCGTCAGTACGTACGTACCTACGTCCCAAAATCGGTTTCCGTTCTCTAACTTTAGTTTGCCTCAACCAAATGTTATGAACTTATACACAATGCTTATTACCACAAAACACAGATCAAGTTTGTATTTGGATGGCGTCACTTTTACCGTTTTAGAGTTAAGTCCCTTTACAAATGGAAAAATTGCTGATCTTTCGTTTGTTCTCTAACTTAAGTTTGCCTCAACCAAATGTTATGAAACTTATACACAATGCTTATTACTACAAAACTCAGATCAAGTTCAAATTTGGGTGGCGTCACTTATACCTTTCTTGAGATATGTCCCTTTATAACATTATATGCAAGCGGGGGCATCATCTGTGTCTGATGGACACATTCACCATTTATTTACAAAAAGCACTGATGAAAATGCTCAAGTGTAACAAATTTTGAAAGTTAACTTTTCAGTTTTTAAATTGAAACATATTTCATTACCGATACTAATTAGAAACAAATTGTGCTATGTTAGTGTTACTAATGGTACATAGTGTTGGTTTATATTATTACAGTATAGAAAAAAAAATTGTTATGATTTGCCTACGTTTTTATGTCATTTGGAGCCATTTTAAGATAGGTCTGATTTTCCAAGATGGACTCCATCGACAGCCATTTAAAATTTTGAGGAAAAATAATTTGTCATTTGAAAGCTTATACTTGCTGCAACTTACAGTCCAAGTTATATAAAATTTGAACAACTTTGCTTCTGGACCCTTTTGCATGGTTTTCTCTGAGGTCACCTCTTAATTCCATAATGAGATCATATTTGTATTTTAATGGTGAGAAATGTATATGTTTAACAAAGTTGAACAATAATTCAGCATATATACACATCTGTTTTCTATGAACATATAAAATACATTTGAAGATTTGAGAAATATTGTATTGCAAAAGAATCAAGATCTGTTTTCAAATGATTTTTAGACATGAGTGAGCAAACATTATCTTTCTTTTCAATGATTTGCAAAATTGTGACTCCTTTGTATGTGACAAAATCAGACATTGTCCCTTTTTAGTGTCATAACAAAGGCCAAATCAGCCATGTCAGTGGAATGCAAGAAAATTTGACGTCATAAATGAATTTTCTCAAATAAAGAAATGAGACGAAGCTACCGTAACCATACATTGATTATTAAAAAACACAATCAGATGTTTGAGGAAAGTATAAATTGGGCTAAGAATTAGAGAAATTTACTTCTATTTAATGAATGGCTATTATTTATTTTGAATTTATTGAACCATAAAATTAATTTTGACTCTTCACATTGAATAATCCGAAGTGGATTATGTAAAATGAAGAGTCAAAATTAATTTTATGGTTCAATAAATTCAAATAAATTATTGCCATTCAATATAAATAAATTTCTATCAAAATAAGACTCAAAGAACTTTTATATTATTTATATTAACAATAACAACGTTCACACATGTTGGCGTATGAATACACAACGTCAGAGTGGGTGTGTCGCCATAAAATTGACAACATTAAAAATAAAAGTAATACTTTTAACCAATCAGAAGACAGTAAATACACCAAATTTATTGATTTAGATATGAAACTGCAGTTCTTCTGAAAATTTAACCTAATAGTACCAATAGTACTATAATACATACTTTAGATATGGTACTGGTAGCTTAAAATAATCACATGGTTTGTTATACCTTGTAGTTCCTTTAAATATGCACCTTCAACTTTACACATGTACCTAGCATTATTGGAATAGCCTATGTATAATTAATAACCAAAGATAATTTACTGATGAACCATGAAAATAAGAGATAACAAAAATTATTTTGAAAAATAATTTTTTATTGTTTTTTTGCATTACCTTTGTCATGTTTGTATTGACTTAATTTTTTTCAATTTTTTGTCGAGCCTTCGACTTTAGTCGAAAAAAGCGAGACATAGCGATCCTACATTCCGTCGGGTTGGCGGCGTCCACAAATATTCACTCTGTGGTTAAAGTTTTTGAAATTTTAATAACTTTCTTAAACTATCCTGGATTTCTACCAAACTTGGACAGAAGCTTGTTTATGATCATAAGATAGTATCCAAAAGTAAATTTTGTAAAAATAAAATTCCTGTTTTTCCGTATTTTACTTGTAAATGGATTAGTTTTTCATGGGAAACATTACATTCACTCTGTGGTTAAAGTTTTTAAAATTTTAATAACTTTCTTAAACTATCCTGGATTTGTACCAAACTTGGACAGAAGCTTGTTTGTGATCATAAGATAGTATCCAGAAGTAAATTTGTTAAAAATTTTTTTTCATTTTTTCCGTATTTTACTTATAAATGGACTTAGTTTTTCTGCCAGGAAACAATACATTCACTCTGTGGTTAAAGTTTTTAAAATTTTAATAACTTTCTTAAACTATCCTGGATTTGTACCAAACTTGGACAGAAGCTTGTTTATGATCAAAAGCTAGTATCTAGAAGGAAATTTTGTTAAAATTTTGTACCTGTTTATCTTTATTTTACTTATAAATGGACTTAGTTTTCTTCCAGTTAACATTAAATACAGTCTGCAGTTAAAGTTTTAAAACATTTATTAGATTCATAAACTATCCTGGATTTATACCAAACTTTGACAGAAGCTTCTTACAATCAAAAGATAGTATCTAAAGGAATATTTTATTGATTTTTTCCTCATTTTGTTGAGCCTGCGATTAATAGCAAAAGTAGGCGAGACACTGGGTTCCATGGAACCCTTACAAATTTTATTTATTTTAAATTTCCTAGGTAACAGGAAAGATGTAGTGAAACTAACTTTGTTTTGAAACTAATTACAGGTAACTCTGTTCTAAAACAGATCCTTCTTTCTTTCTCGTTAATAACTAACACCAGAAAACTCCTAAACACATCTACAGCGTCTGGTACACTCACAGCTATCAATGGAATGAGGGTTTTGAGTATGTGGTGGGTGATTTTAGGTCACACCTATGGAGTTCTACCTTTTCTGTCTCTTGTAGGTAAGTCATGTCAATTTTGTTATAACATTTTGTCACCTAACATTTTTGCAGGTGGTTCCAGTGCCAAACAGATTTTGATTGCATTTTCCCTAATTACGAATACCAGAAAATTGCTTAGTACATCAACATCATCAGGCACCCTCACAGCTGTCAATGGGATGAGAGTTTTGAGCATGTGGTGGGTCATTTTAGGCCATACTTATGTTTTTAACATAGGAATGTTAGGTAGGTAATAGAACTGATAAATGGATATTTTGTTGAGAGAAATTATTAGCTGATTTTATGTGGATAGTCTTGCCATATTCATGATCTCTGAAGAGCTCATCAGTGCTGATATTAAAATGGTCGTCAATATGCTGAATCCAAATAAAGTTTTTTTATGCCCCCGCTGTCACTGGAGGGGGCATTAAGTGTTACCCTTGTCGGTCCATACGTCTCAAAATAAAATTGGTTTCCGTTCTCTGACTTTAGTTTTCCTCACCAAATGTTATGAAAATTATACACAATGCTTATTTCCACAAAATACAGATCAAATTCGAATTTAGGTGGCGTCACTTTTACTGTTCTCGAGTTATGTCCCTTTATAACTTTATATGCAAGCGGGGGCATCATCTGTGTCCCATGGACACATTCTCCATTTATTTTTACTTATCACATATTTGTAATAGATACGTAGGGTTTTGCATATGTAATGATTACAGAATTGTTCTAGTCATATTCCTGCCAGGGGCAAATAAATGGTTATTGTTCCCTGTAATGACGTCATAAGCGTTCATAACAACAAAGATGGACGAGGAACGTCGATTAAAATGACCGCAGAATTATTTCAGTGGAGGACAAAAATATATGATCTGGCTGGACGGTGTAATAAAAATTTGTCTACTTTTTTAAGCATTTGTATAATATGTGATAAATAGATTATAACATGTCCTTTTCCATATGGGCTCTTGTATCATCCCTCGACCAATATGAGCCCTCGGCTGGCACCTTGGGCTAATATGGGAGTCTCGAGATGATACCAGGGCCGATATAGAAAAGGACATGTTATAATCTATAATTAATATACATTATACAATATTCTGTTGTATTGTTTTTACATTGAGAATCTTTCCATTATTTTTTCTTATATAAACTTTTTAATTTAAAATATAATTTCAATTTCTATTAAAAAAAGTTAACTGTGCTGAATAAAAAATCGTATTAAGTTCCAGTTTTATTTCTTTGCCTCAAAATAATATCAAATGAGATTTAATGCAATTTATTTGTGGTTTCATGCCTAGCAAACTGATTTTAATGACTGTAAAATTCACTGTTTTAAAACCTACCTCGGTAAAAGTAATTGAAAATGCATTTCATTTAGTCTAATGTATATTGCAATAAGTTGTGTATATACTAAAAATATCTTACAAAAATAAAAATTTTATAAATACATATTTTAATGAATCTACAAAAATGATTGTCAGATTGATTGATTGATTGTGGTTTTTCTAATACCCAGTGGGAAATTTTCATGCATCTTCATGACAAGAATTCATAGAATATAAAATGAACTTCAAAAATATAAAATGATTCTGACTTCATGATGAGAATTCACAAAATACAAATGGACTTCATGACAATAATTCACAGAATAAAATATAGACTTGTGCAAATAACAGTTCACTAAACTTGTTATTACTTTTAGATAACGTGCTTGACTTTGTGGAATTACTTAAAGGTTCTCCTTTCAAGCTATAATGAATGCCACATATTCTGTGGATACATTCTTCTTCATGAGTGGACTGCTTGTGGCATACACTGTGATGAAAAAACTACGGGATGGAGGAAATATTAACTGGGCTATTTTTTATATTCACAGATTTTGGAGGTAAGACTTTGATTTATATATGGTAAGGATTACTTACAAAAGAAGTCAGACTATTAGCTCTCCTGACCCAAATGGTCAAGTGAGCTTTTCTTATTCGTTGTGGTACTTTAACTTTTACAAATAAAATTTCTTCTATAAAACTACTCAGCCAATAGGAACAATTTTTACCCCTTTTGCTTTTTGATCAAAAGCTACAGAAGATAGAGAGAAACTGTAAGCAGCAAAAATGATTAGCAAGAACAATCAACAATGCCAAAATTATCAGTCCAGTTTTTATAAGAGTTACTGCCCTTGAATAATGATTTTTACCCATTTTTGTGTTATGGGCAAAAACTAAAGTAGATAGAGTGAAACTAAACCAAGTACATTTATCCCATGTTTATTGGAAAAACTTGGATTTGTTTACAAAATGGAGAAGATTGTCGTATTAGAATTGTATTTTAAGTCCCAAACATGCCTCTTCTTTCAACAAATTTTATTTTATGCTTAATTTTCAAAAAGTGTTCAGCAAGTTCAATTCCAAATGCATATGCTAGTCAGACAATATAAGCTTTAATCAAATTGAAGAATATCAACATATCAGTTTATGACCAAACTCAGTAGAGACACATCATTGTTACATTTGGTTGATACATTCAACAATACCTACCGTTATCTGGATGATATTTTTTCGTTAAATAATCCAGAATTCTCTAAATATACTAGCGAAATTTACCCAAAAGAACTTACTTTAACTAAATCTAACATAAACAGCAGCAGTTGTCCTTTTCTAGATTTAAACATTTCAATTTCTAAAGGGAAACTCCATACTAAAATTTACGACAAAAGAGACGATTTTTCATTCCCTATTGTTAATTTTCCTTTTTTAGACGGCAATGTGCCTTTGGCTCCATCATACGGTGTTTACATATCCAACTCGTTCAGTATGCCCGTGTGTGTAGTGATGTCATAGATTTTAACGAACGTAATCAATGCATCACTGGTAAATTATTAAGTCATGGATTTCGTTACCATAAATTACGTAAAACTTTTACTAAATTCTTTCATAGATACAAAGATTTGATTAGTAAATTTGGCTGTACCTGTAGAAAACTTATTAAAATGGTATTTCACATCCTAAATTTTATGGTAATATTGTACTTAAAGCGGAAATCATTATGTGATCAGTGTTAACTCATCGAACCTTTAAACAAAATTATTAGTAAGGGTTATCTAACCAATGTTGTTATTAGATCTCTGAATATAGTTTACATTGGCACTAATATCGATTTTGTCATTAGCAAATTAAAACATAACTAAATTTGTATTTTCTTTTCAAACGGGATGTATAGAGACACACACACGTTCATTTTTATCTATAAAGAAGTCACTTATATCGATTTTGTCATTAGCAAATTAAAACATAACTAAATTTGTATTTTCTTTTCAAAGGGGATGTATAGAGACACATACACGTTCATTTTTATCCATAAAGAAGTCACTCCTAACTATCCTACTACCTGTCGATACATTTATTTTTGGCATTACACAAGTCATGTCTTCTTTGACTGTTCATGACGTTAAAATACTAAATCACTGGGATGTATTTTAGTTGATTTTAGTCTCTGATGCATGATTTTTTATTATTAATTGTTTTGGCTTTTAACTAGCTGTCAGTAACTGCGAGTACTCTCAAATCGTACTTTCTTTTTAATTTGACCTGTTGATACTATTTGTAATGCTTTTTTGTTATTTAATGTTAACATGGATCTTGTCTATATACCAGCTTTGATTATTTGGTTTTTAATTACTACAAATTTTCACTTCTTCGTACCTTCGTACTATGAACATCAAAATTATTTCATTTTTCCTTCGATGCTGTTCTTGGACTTGTACAGGAAGTTTTATCTAGCACTAATTGTATATTTTTATTGTTGATATTCACCCCATATGTATCAAGTGTTAGATTAGTTTTATTGATATTAAAGAAATTTTGGTATTCCTAAACGGAAGATTTTATACACACAGAAGAAGAAGTATACTTAACAACAAAATTATTTTC
Organism: Mytilus coruscus; assembly: GCA_017311375.1. NCBI lineage: Eukaryota > Metazoa > Mollusca > Bivalvia > Mytilida > Mytilidae > Mytilus > Mytilus coruscus. Next base: position 97,606,663 of record CM029598.1, read on the forward strand.
ATTTACCTGTGTATAATATGACGCAGGTTTCTTCAAAAGTGATGATTTTCTATAAATTGTTTGAAATTTCACAGTGATATCATACTTTAACTTTGTTTAAACCTGTTTATTTTACTTTTGACTTTAATTATTTATCCCTTGTAATTTTTTATTAACTGTGTATTTGCATTCAGGTGTCACAGGTCAAATTTATTCGCTCATTGTGTGTTAATTTACGTTTTTTGGTTGAGTTAAGCCTTCCAATTGATATTTTATAGTGTGTTTTCTATGTTGTGATGTTATACTATTGTTTCAGAAAAGGGAGAAGGTTTGGTACCATTAAACGTTTAATCCGCTGCAAATGTTTGCACCTGTCCTAAGTCAGGAATCTGATTACAGTAGTTGTCGTCTGTTTATGTAGTTCATACGTGTTTCTCGTTTCTCGTTTTATATAGATTAGACCGTTGGTTTTCCATTTGAATGGTTTTACACTAGTAATTTTTGGGCCCTTTATAGCTTGCTGTTCGGTGTGAGCCAATGCTCCGTGTTGAAGGCCGTACCTTGACCTATAATGGTTTACTTTTATAAATTGTAACTTGGATGGAGAGTTGTCTCATTGGCACTCATACCACATCTTCCTATATCTATATATAGGTATCATTAATGTTCTGACATAGTCATTTTAAAAATTTAACTTTTTTAGTATATCTATACTGTAAATGTAACTGTATGTTTTGTAGACTGACTCCAGTATATGCCTTTGCCATTCTGATATGGACAACCTTATATAAACATTGGATATGGAATGGAACATTTGCTTTGTCGATGAGGCAAACTGACCCCTGTGATGACTATTGGTGGACAAATATTCTTTATATTAACAACTTCCATCCAAATTACGGAAATATTGCTAAACAGGTATTAAAGTACAAAGATAATTCTCTAAAATTACAGTACACTAAATTAACTATTAAACATTGCTGTCATTTTTCAAACCACCAAAGGATTGATTGATTAGTATTTAACTTCACTTTCAGCACAATTGACTATTTCTTGGCTGTAAGTTTTTATTGGTGGAGGAAGCCGGTGTGCCTGGTGAGAACCATGACCTTCCGCAGGAAAACCACCAAAGGAAGAGATCTTGATACAAAAAGGATCTTATGATCTCATTTTCACAGTTAAGGTGTGCATAAAGATTGGTGATTAGTGTTAACATTTAGGTTGAAATAGATTGATGTACCCTATAACTCATGTGGATTTACTCATTTCCACCTGTTTACAGTGGAAGTGGACAGAGAGCAGGGAAAACTAATAGGAAGTCCTTCTGCTTATCCTGTAGATTGAACATGCCATTTCTTTTTTTTTTTAACCACAAGATATGAACCAATATAATCACTGTTAAGCTTTAGAATTCAATATTTTAAAGAAATCCAAGGATAAATTTCAGTAGACAGAACCTGGCACAGAGTGGGGAAAACTTATAAATGGTCCTCTGTGGCTATACTATAGATTGGACATGTCATTTCTTTTCTTTCATCTTAAGAATTTTACCTGCTGTACATTAAAAAATTCGTCAAGTATTTGAATTTAATAACTTTTAGAGAAATAAAATATCAAATTAGAGTTGACAGAAGTAGGATGCTGATGGTTGGTGGACAGAAATGACAAAACCTATGTTCAATATTTTGAAGAAAAATATCTGTGGTTAACTTGTAGTGAGCCACCAAAAGTGGATAGGAGAAACTGATAAATCAATGTATCCTGCAGTATACATAGTAATTAAATCAATGTATCCTGCAGTATACATAGTAATTAAATCAATGTATCCTGCAGTATACATAGTAATTAAATCAATGTATCCTGCAGTATACATGGTAATTAAATCAATGTATCCTGCAGTATACATGGTAATTAAATCAATGTATCCTGTAGTATACATGGTAATTAAATCAATGTATCCTGCAGTATACATGGTAATTAAATCAATGTATCCTGTAGTATACATGGTAATTAAATCAATGTATCCTGCAGTATACATGGTAATTAAATCAATGTATCCTGCAGTATACATAGTAATTAAATCAATGTATCCTGCAGTATACATAGTAATTAAATCAATGTATCCTGTAGTATACATAGTAATTTTAGGTTAGCACATTTGACATCTTGTCCTAAAGGATAATATACTTAAAAGTTCTTCATCTCAAACAAATGTTCAAACAAAGACAATTGTCTCTGATAATTAGTACAAGACAGCAAATGATATTCAGCTGAAGTCTCAGATGTTGATTCATACAGAGCTTCCAAAAATATTTGAGCCAGCCGGACATTTTTGTCTTGTCCCGATTTTAATCCTTAAGACTAAGTAACAATAGACAATCATGGTAATCAGATGGGCATCATATAAACCTTAAAACAATGCTTGACATAAAACGATATTAAAATTGACTTTTGATATAAATTTGATGTTCTGACATAAACTGTTAAATTGACAGTGCATCATTAGAAGTGTGCAGCATACTAATATCTGCCATAGACTCTTTATTTGTGCAAAATTACTTTGTCAAAAGCTTTACTTTCGTTTCTAAAAACAGTTTACTAATACCGGATGGTGACTTGACAATGGTAAAACATGGACCAGAGACGGATATGAAAACTCTGTGTACGTTTAAAAAGCACGATTGAGTTTAAGTAGCTCTTTTCACATTATTTCTTCAAGAAAATACTCTAAAGGAACGTTATATAAAGATATCAATGATGATTTTAGCATTTTTGAAGATTTCTGATGCATAATTAAATCTCACACCTGCGCACATGCGCACACATGTACTAGTTCAAACAACGTGGTTCTGACAATTTTTTGACGAAATTAATTAGAAGCAAACCGTTGAAATTTTTAGAAAATAACTTTAAATAGACCGATCAATGTCCGGTACAAAATAGTGCACCTGTCACCTGAACATGTGAATTTAAGCTGTCAGACAGCTAATTAACCTTAATTGTAATGAGAGGGTATTAATGTAGGGTTTTTTGATAATACTTAGTCATCATGTCACTTTTATGACCGGAAATGTGTGGCTGTCCAAGGCAAAGGTCCGTTCAAAAGATCGCATAAACTTCAATTCTTTTCTGAATTATGTTAAAATGGCAAACATACATTATATGTCTGTTTCAGGCTCGGCACAACAAGTCACAGATGTAATTTACCAGTCAAGTCTGGTCAATACGACCGTTTGGAAGGCCTGCTTTAATACTTGTTTGTTTATTTATTTCAGTGTATGGGTTGGGGATGGTACTTGGCTAATGACATGCAGTTTTACATTTTGAGTCCATTGTTTCTGATACTTTTACACAAGTAAGTAGTATAGTTAGGAAGTTTCTTTTATTTTAAAACTGTTCTTTTTTTCTCTTTTCTTAAAAAACAATAAAACATTTATTGCGAAGAAATAAAACCTTTTCACAGATTCAGTTGGTGTTTACCTGGCGATTTAAATTTTGGCAAAGGGTTAGGGTATAGATATTACTGTTTTGTAGGGAAAGTTAAATTCTTTTGCAATGAACCCAACATCTTATTCATATAAGCAAGAGATAAATGAGCCCTTTATATAGGTAATATAAACTCATTAGAATTACCTGGGACGTGCCACTGCCAATATTAGAATAGTCTGGGACATGCCCCTGCCAACATTAGAATAATCTGGGACATGCCACTGCCAACATAAGAATAATCTGGGACGTGCCACTGCCAACATTAGAATAATCTGGGAAGTGCCACTGCCAAGGGTGATCTCACTCTTACTATCCTTATACATATCCACCGCAGGTTAAAAAATGTAATTAAATATATAATGATATATTTTTTAATGTAGAATGAAATATGTTGGACATGGTGCTATGTTATTTTTCCTTACTGGGTGTCTGACATCAAGAATGATCACAGCAGATTACTATGGGATGAGATTACCAGGAATGTAAGTTATTATTCACAAAGGTTAACCCCTGCCTTAGGCTATAAAATGCCTTTGTTTTAACAGATTTAAAGTTTCCACTACCTCAAAATTTCTCCAAATGAATGCTACACCTAACACTATTTTGAATAGTTATAAAGATAAAGAGAATATAATATTTTATGTATGTGTCGATTTTGTTGAATACCTTTAAACTTGGTTATTCAATAATGAGATTTTTATACAGTAACACACCATTGAACCACACCCATGAGGCTTGGGCTAATTCCTCTCCATTATATAATAAACCATACACAAGAATAGCACCATACTTAGTGGGCATGTGGCTGGGATATTTATTGGTGATAAACAATAACAGAGTCAGATTGGGAAAGGTATTTATATCATATGTGTCTTACATATTACTTTCCTAAGGATGTTTACAGCTGATTTTCAAAACAAAATTTATTTTGATAGATGACATCTTATTTTATATATAATGTTTGATCCAATCAAAATTTTAAAGATAAAGAAATCTTCATATTTAAAGTTTGAATTTTAGGCTGAAAGACAAATTTACAAAATAATTATTTATCGTTACCCTATATATCAACATGATCAAAAATGCAAAAATGTCATCGTACAAACAGTCAGAAAGGTATATCTCTGATGTTTAGTCTTAAGCAAAGTGAAAACACAATGAGTTTACTTGGACAATAAGAAATTTATAGTGGTCAGTAAAAATTTTAACTTTACAAGCAGGTTAATTTCCAGAGGATTTGTAAAGCCTTTATAATTGGATTTCTATTACATTGTATGTATTTACAAAATATAAGCAGTTTTGATTGCATTTACTGTGGACCTGGGGCCTTGGTGGCCCAGTGGTCTAAGTTCTTCATCTACAGTGATCACTAGTCTGACAACACTGAGGTTGGGAGTTCTTACCCCACTCATGACAATATCGTTAAACTACAATCTTCACCAACAAGGATTGCAAGTTTCCCAGTCCAGGTTGTTTGTTCTCTAACTTCCTCCACCAATCAAAATTTGTGTTTATCAGACAAGTGGTGTTAAACACCAATAATCAATCAATCAATACTATTGACCATTTCAGATAAAACTACTGATAGGATGGTGTGTTGCCATAACAATAGGAATTTCTATCATCTACGGGTTGTATGGATTTTACAAAGATTTCCCAGTCACCCACCTCGGAAACAAATCAGAAAGTATAGTTTACATTGGATGTAGTAGATTTGGATGGAGCATAGCTCTAGCCTGGGTCATATTTGTATGTGCGACTGGTCATGGAGGTAAATATGTTATTATGTGTATAAATATTTTAATATTGAAATCTTTACTGCAACCTTCCTATTCATGCTATTTGTGCTGCCTGATTGTGTTGGCTTACCACTTCAGATTATTTATGAACTTATATGATTTCTGAAAATAATTTTTTTTTAAAGACAAAGCATCATATCACACTATTTTAATGTCATCCATATCATCTACAGTTTTATCCAAAATATTTCTGACAAACATTTTCCAATGTTACAGATTTAAGGAGAATAACCATAATTTATGGTGTCTTGGATAAACCTTTTGATTTTTACCTGACAAGTCTTACATTTCTTTCTGTTTCTATACATCACTCAAATGCATTTTCTATTAAGAGACTATGTTTATCACATACATATTTTTCTTATTTTGGTAACATTTCTTGAGATATGGAATCAGACAAGGAATTAGTTAATGTTTTATTGGATCACATAATTACATTGAATGTCATTAGCAATACATACTGTAAACCATTTTTTTCTTCACAGAAATGTTTGGGTATTAGGCCACGCCAATTTAATTCCTTGTTCAACGTACCTGCCTGCACATATTTTTTTCTCAACAGAAAATTTTTTTTTTTAAATATTTGCGCTTCCCGCATCCGGAAAAGTAATCGTGTATATTTCCCACTCCGGTTTTTTTTTGTAAACATAAAACAGGGTTCACCACAGTATGAAATTCAAGGGTGGGGAGAAAATTCATCAAATCAGAGATTGTGTGTTGCGTTATCGAATCGTTTCCAGTTGCACACAAATTGTTAATTATATGCCTTACAAGTATTTGTCATATAAAGCTAATTTGGAAAGGGGGGTCTCACATACATTTTGTAGTTGGTCCTATTAGTGGTCACCACACTTGTAGGAACATATTAAACAGGGAGAAGTAAACACCTAATGTGGCTTCCCAGATTGCAGGGATATTAAAGTGAGGATCACATATAATATTGCTTTTCATGTAATAAAGTATGCATTATATAATTTTATTATTTTAAATAGATTTTGACCAATTTAGATTTAATTTAAATTGTCTTATGGAAAACCACATGGTAAAAAGATAAAGAAATTAATAATAAAAATAAAATATTTAGTCACAGAATTTCAGTCATTTCAACCAAATTAATCCTATTTAGCAGTTTGATCATATTTGTTATGTAGAATTTTATTAAATTAACTCCCCTCTTTTCCAATACAAATATGTAAAGGAATTATATATATCCAGTTTTACTCTTTTCATACTTTAAATGAGTTTTAAGATTATGACACTCCTATCCTTCATGTCCTAGTTGTTGATCTAACTGTCTATTAATAACCAGACAATGTTGTCTGTTATTTAGGTAATCCCCAATATTTTCCCGCCAAAAGAGCACATGTGACATGCCAGGCAATTCATTTGTTTTCTGGATTACAGTCATACATTTGCATTTATAGAATACTGGTAGTTTGCAACCAATTTTTACTTTTCAAATTGAAGAAACTGGGTCATGATCGTTCATTGGTCGTTACCTTGTTCAGCCACGCGAGACCATGTAAATAATATAATCAGCTCTCAGTGTACATCCCTTGACTGCTTGAGGCAATGTTCACACCAATTAACAATAATAGATTTGACATGATAATTGGATTAGGGATAATTATCTGAAATTTAACCTCAATCAATTGAATTTTCAAGTGTGGCGGACAATGAAATAAGCGTGGCGTTGGGAATTTTAGCGTGGCGCTACCCTTAAATAGGTCATGGTGATCCCTGTAAAAAAAATAAAAAGCAATCGCCAGAGTGTTTTAGTCAACGTCAAATTGCGACCATTTAAACTGTTTCGAGCATTAACACAGATTTCTTATCAAAGTCAAGGACGATTCTTCACAAAATCATGCTGATTTTCGTTGTTAGAATAAAGATGTATGTGCTAATACAGACACCTTTAAGCAAAACTATCCATACTGCTGCATTTTTATGCACCTGTCCTAAGTCAAGAGCCTGTTGTTCAGTAGTTGTCGTTTGTTGGTGTGGTTCATAGGTGTTTTAGATTAGACTGTTGGTTTTCCTATTTGAATTGTTTTACACCTGTCTTTTTGGGGCCCTTTATAGCTTGCTGTTCGGTGTGAGCCAAGGCTCCATGTTGATGGCCGTACTTTGACCTATAATTGTTAACTTTAAATACATTGTGACTTGGATGGAGAGTTGTCTCATTGGCACTCATACCACATCTCATTTATATACGAAGTGCCAAAAAGACAAAGAACAAAAATGAGAACACCAAAACAACGGAGACACAGACAACCAACATATAACACAAAAAACTAAAAAGTACACACATCAACGAACAGCACGAACCCCTAAAAACTGGGGGTGAACTCAGGTGTTCCAGAAGGATGAGCAGTTCCTGCTTCTTGCAAGACACGTGCCGTGTTGCTAGTTATAAGTCATGTCTGGTGAAGGAGGAAAGACATCTATGACAATTCAATGGAGATCATTTATGGTAGTTGAAATAATTATTCAATTATTCAGTTCAAGATCTGATGTCCTCAGAAAGTAACAGTAATACAAGAAGTCATAAATATGCTGCAGTTAAAAGTTGGCATTACATGTCTTGGTGAACAGGAAAAAAAACACTTCAGCATTTGATAAATTAAAGAAATGTCAAAGTACAAGTGGTAAATCATGTTTCATACCATCTAGTTTTGATCAATATTGTCAGAACCTATGATTTTATGTTTACAAAAAAAAAATATAATCGCTTGCCTTTACTTTTCAAGCTTCGCCAGAAAAATTTGCAAATCAAATTTTTTTTAATTAAAATTATCAAATCACTTGCTCGCCCCAATTTCTGGAGTGGAAAAATCTGTAAAACAAGAAATTAAATTGGTGTGGCCTTACCTGGTGGTGAAACTGTAAAACTATTAAAAGATTTAGTCGGCCTTTGAACACCGACATATATACTGTATATTATGAAATGATTTATATATTTTGACAGACAACACTTTTTCAGTTAGGGCTGTTTCTTTAAAAACATTGGACCCAGAGAAGACACTGAAATCTCTTCTATGGGTTGGTGTATAAGACTATTTTGTACATGTTGTATAAAGATAATGTAAGAGACATTCTAAATTCTAAAATTGCCTCTATAGATAGTTACCCCATTTTCAGAGTGTTTTCCCTGGGTATCGTGTATGTTAAATGGAACAGCACAGAGGAGGGTTTAGTCCTGTTGGGTCACTGTCTTATTTCAATGATTTATATTTTCATCAGTGAAACTTTTTATGTTTGTACACTATAATATGACTTATATTTTTTTTGTAGGACCAGTGAACACCATTTTATCATGGAAGGTTTGGGCACCTCTAGGTAGACTAACTTACTGTGCATACATAGTCCATCCAGCTGTGATATTTTACTTTGGGTTAACAATGGAGAAGACCCTTCATTATACAGATTTAGTCTTTGTAAGTTATCAGAATATTCTAGTTGCTGAATTCAGCTGTACCTATCATTATATATTGAGGGACATGTATTCAGCTGTACCTATCATTATATATTGAGGGACATGTATTTAGCTGTACCTATCATTATATATTGAAGGACATGTATTCAGCTGTACCTATCATTATATACTGAGGGACATGTATTCAGCTGTACCTATCATTATGTATTGAGGGACATGTATTCAGCTGTACCTATCTTTATGTATTGAGGGACATGTATTCAGCCTACCTATCATTATATACTGAGGGACATGTTTTCAGCTGTACCTACAGTACCATTTAAACGGATTGATTCAAGATCGTTTTTTTCCAATTTCCATGTTTTTCGGAGTCACACTGCGTACCGCGGATTATACTCCCAATTTCCTCCAAACATTCTCTCCTAACACCACGTGACTGTTAATTGGTTTATTGCCCATCGGATGTCCTAAAAATTAACGACGCATGACAACATAATCGGATTAGCCAGATTATTTACCTATGTACATTTAATCAATCTTGGTATTAAAATTTTAACAAATGTTTTCCTTTCTTTGACAGATAAAGATGTGACATTATCATTCAGCATAAGATAATTATTATATGTTTTTGCCCCATGTCATTGTCATTTGAAACAAACGCATAAAGCGAATAAAAATACGAAGAAAAAAATATTTTGTATTTCTATTATAGTCCAGTCAGGTCATACTTTGTGTTCTTTCAACAAAGACGATTTTACCACAATTAGAATCTTTTATGACTTACTCAGTAAGCAATTTCCGGTGCATATTTATTTTGCAATGTAAAATATTATGTTTCACTACCTCGGTACATGACCGACTTGAATTATTTGAATTCCGAAAAGAAACTGTAAAGTGACAACTCTGTTGAACAAAAGGAATAAGTTTTGTATGCATGCCCTTTATTTATAAAAACAAAACACTGAGAGAAATTCCCCGCCCAGGCACAACACAACATTCACAACATAATTAATTATATGGAAAAAAATCCTGTGTTTATCTCTGTTATTGATCTTTAATTATTTAAAATAAAATTGGATGAGTGCAATCCGTATTTTACTGCTTGTTAATAGTCCTTGGTGAAATGAAAAAAATGAATTATTTCAACAATTACCATAGAAAAAAATCAAATATATAATCCAAAAATATTAAAATGAAATTATATCGTGTACCCAGATGCTATAAGAAAAAAATATTTGAAAAAATAAGTGGACAGGATTTTAATGAACTACACGTTTTCACAGAGGATCTCTACCAACGCTCAACTTAACGACATGCATCGTGTTTTCATCTACAATAAATTTATGTTGTTGACCATGGACTTATAACTAATGTTCAGGTCTACGTCCTGTTTTGACTGATAAAACATAAAAAATAAAATAGTTAAAGAAGACGAGTGTTCGTTTGTTTTCGGAAAAGGATTATATTTTAGATTCCGGTTAATCAATTGTAAAAAGACCTTCTAGAGCCTCAATACTAACACAAAAATGTCGATCATTAATACAAAGCAACTTTAAAACCTGAATGAATCTTCCCACGGTCGTTCAGAGAGGTCACCTGAGTTTACTGGTAGGTGATATTATTTCCCGCCAAATAAAAATCTCATGCTGTGGATAAAATTGATGTCAGCTTTTTTTAGCATTTAATATTGTGAGCGCAAGTTCAACCACACACTGTTGATCACTGAGATGTGTATCGTGGAATTGTCTTCCCACGGCAAATTAATTTCTTTTAAAATCTTTTAAGATCACTGTCCAAAATACAACACACAAGTTTACATTCATTGTGCGTAAATAAATATTATGCAAAGACGAGTTAATGCAGCTGAGGAAGTATTCCTGTTGTAGCCGAAATGTATTATTATCCTAAAGTAATGCCAACAAATCGTAAAAAGAAATGGTATAGACTTATTAAGCATAACGAATGGTGAATAATATTTTCTTTTTTACTTGCATATACAAAACTTTGAGACACGTAATTTTCTTTAAACTGCTCACATTTAATCAGAGGTAGTTTCCGTTTATTTTTACACAAGTATGTCTGTTTTCGTAAATAAAATATTAATTTACCGATGAAAAAAAACGAGGTCAAAATCAAGTATAGTTTTTTTAAAAAATTTTAATGCAATTGAAAGAATTAACAACATTTTGCTTTTAAATCTTTTATTTGTTTCAAGCAATTAGATAATTGTAAAAAGAAAATGCCGTAGACTTATTAAGCATAACGAATGGTGAATAATATTTTCTTTTTTACTTGTATACAAAACTTTGAGACACGTAATTTTCTTTAAACTGCTCACATTTATTCAGCTTTGAAGTCGAATTTCGAGTTTTTTTCCACATTTTCCACAAAATTTTATAAACCTTTTTCGGTAATGTCCGTTTTTTTTAAGTAAGCAAGTCCATTTAGGTAAAGATACTTTTAGATTAGCAAGCAAGAAATACGAAAATATTTTAACTTATTTTTAACACAAAAATTAAACTTAACCAATATACAAAGACATTTAAAATAAACACTTGTTTGACACTTAAACTAGTACATTAGACCGGAAATATAATTGTTTATTACATCAGGTAATCCAATTACCCTATCAGTTGTGTGCCGGCATAGATTAAAGTAGGATTAGGACAATTAATTCCTCGGTGTTGGGAGTGAGCTCGCTATCACAAATAACATTTACGCGAATTTACTCCTAAATTCCTCCCAACATTTTGGGAGGAGTATCAGAGTTTCTCGGAGTGACTCTGAAATTTTCCTTGGTGTAGGGTGTGGGAGAGCTGGTCCGTTTGAATGGTACTGTATCATTATGTACTGAGGGACATGTATTCAGCTGTACCTATCATTATGTATTGAGGGACATGTATTTAGCTGTACCTATCATTATATACTGAGGGACATGTATTCAGCTGTACCTATCATTATGTATTGAGGGACATGTATTCAGCTGTACCTATCATTATATACTGAGGGACATGTATTCAGCTGTACCTATCATTATATATTGAGGGACATGTATTCAGCTGTACCTATCATTATATATTGAGGGACATGTATTCAGCTGTACCTATCGTTATATATTGAGGGACATGTATTCAGCTGTACCTATCATTATGTATTGAGGGACATGTATTCAGCTGTACCTATCATTATATATTGAGGACATGTATTTAGCTGTACCTATCATTATATATTGAAGGACATGTATTCAGCTGTACCTATCGTTATATATTGAGGACATGTATTCAGCTGTACCTATCATTATGTATTGAGGGACATGTATTCAGCTGTACCTATCATTATATACTGAGGGACATGTATTCAGCTGTACCTATCATTATATATTGAAGGACATGTATTCAGCTGTACCTATCATATATTGAAGGACATGTGTTCAGCTGTACCTATCATTATATACTGAGGGACATGTATTTAGCTGTACCTATCATTATATATTGAAGGACATGTATTCAGCTGTACCTATCATTATGTATTGAGGACATGTATTCAGCTGTACCTATCATTATATATTGAGGACATGTATTCAGCTGTACCTATCATTATATACTGAGGACATGTATTCAGCTGTACCTATCATATATTGAAGGACATGTGTTCAGCTGTACCTATCATTATATACTGAGGACATGTATTCAGCTGTACCTATCATTATATACTGAGGACATGTATTCAGCTGTACCTATCATTATATACTGAGGACATGTATTCATTTCTTTTGGATACTGAGGATTCATTATTTTTCAAGGATACCAATTCAAGTGGAGGTCTTAGGTATGAGTAAGACATGGGTATATATTCAACAAAGTACAAATTTTCTTTAGGCATGTATGCAGACTTTTCCAAAACCACAAAATACAAATTTTCATCAATTCAAGAAAATGGTTACCAAGAAAATTATATAAATTCACAGTAATTAGAATGATTATTTGGTTTCCTTACTATTTAATCAAAGGCTTGCAAATTACAGATAATAAAAACAGATTTTGGTTGGGAAATTTCTTATGAATAAAATTGAGAACGGGAAGTATTGCTTCAAGGAACTGCAACTGTTATTGTTCATTGTATCTCTATCAATACTTTAGGGCCTAAAGGTATAAGTGTACAAAGCATTGCAATAGTTGTTCTGTTTATGAATGAAGTTGCTATTAATTCATTGATAGGTTGACTTTGATTGACATGAAATGTGACATCACAACATTGTTACATGACATCATATCCTTCATATTTTTAAGTATCACATCCTGTCCTTAATATAGGTAAATATTAGGCAGTAGGATCAAAGGAAAATGACATTGAAGCCCAAGGGTGACTTGCGGTATAGAAATATCAGATATAACTATTTTAGTCTTCTTACAACCAACTGTATACCCTTGCCAAAATTGGGGATGTATCAATTTTCAGCAACATTCAGTCAGAATAGGGACTTTAAATTTGATGCTACATGTAAAGAGGTTGTCATGATCTATGCATGTCAAGGTTTTCACTACTCTGTTTCAAAATAACAAGCTTTTTAAAAGACTTTTTAAATTGAAAGTATATGAATAAAGAAACTAAAAAAGCAGAAAAAAATGAAGGGTCCTAGTGCTTGTTTTCGAGATATAAGCCATTGAAAATTTGGCGGGAAATAATTCTCTACATTTTTCATACACTTAACATTGGCACCTTTTTATACGACCGCAAAAAATTTACGGTCGAATATTGGTTTCACGTCGTTGTCGTCGTCTGCGTTGTCCAAAGACATTTGGTTTCCGGACAATAACTTTAGTATTAGAAAATTGAAATCTATGAAATTTAAACACAAGGTTTATAACCACAAAAGGAAGGTTGGGATTGATTTTGGGGGTTATGGTCCCATCAGTTTAGGAATTAGGGGCCAAAAAGGGGCCCAAATAAGCATTTTTATAGTTTCATGACAATAACTTGTGGATCGGTGTATGGATCTCTCTGAAATTATACCACAAGTTTCCATACCAAAAAAGGGATGGTTAGGATTGGCTTTGAGGGTTATGGCTCAAACCTTTTAGGAAAAAGGGCAAAAAGTGAGAAAAACAAGGGTGTCCTGGTTAATGGACAATTACTTAAGTACAATGTTGTGTTTGAATTACCTCCTTACACTGCTTTTAAATTATGTATAGAAATGTTGTATTGTCTTGAGATGATTAGCTGTCAATTTATTTTTTAAAAAGAAGGGGTAAATTTTTTTTTTTTGGGGAGGGGAGGTCAATTTGCAACACCATAGTGTATTGCACAAAAGCAAAAAAAGGGGTAAATTTTTTTTTGGGGAAGGGGGTCAATATGCAACAGCATAGTGTATTGCACAAAAGCAAAAATTGATTATAAATTCAAATCATATAACCAATTCTAAGTTCTTTGACTACAGTTATTCTGTGTCAGAAACCTATTATGTGTCAAATATTGAATTACAATCCAAATTCAGTCCTGTATCAAGCACGAATATTGTGTCCATTTTGGCCCAACTGTTCAGGGTTGGACCTCTGCGGTCGTATCCAGCAGCACTTGTCAAAGCAATTTTTATTTTAAAACGATTAAAATGAGGATTTTATAAAATTTTCAAAGATGACATTTTAAACTATATGTAATCAAATTATGGAAAGAAAAGTAGGGTAAGTGGGCAAAATTTTAATGGTACTACATGGCTAAAACCAGAGGATTCGAATATCTGGCAAAATTTCAAAAACAAGAGGAGCAGACATCCTTAAAGAACTTGTTAAAGGGTTCATAGATAAACAAAACAAAATTTCTGTGACTATCCAACATACCATGATTTTCCATTGGCAGCCAAAATTTCACTCCCTACCATCTCGTGGATGCATCCCTTGCATAACCTACATATTGTATTAATTGTTAGTTTGTTCTGGTCCTGAACATGCATGAAAACTTGTCGCTGGATGTTTAGCAATTAATCATAATGACATTGATTATTATTTCAAACAATGTAATTGTATTTTCAGGTACAACAGTATATTTCCTTAGTGGTAGTTTCTTATGGTGTGGCATTTGTTTTGTCTATGACGATAGAAGCACCTATGCTGGGACTGGAGAAAGTTTTGTTTAAGAGATGGTTAAAGTAGAAATCCAGTACAAGTGTTTTATTTGTGGACCATAATTTGATACTAATTGTATTTTGAGTTGTATTCTTATTTTTAGAAAAGAAAATAAAAAACTGTAGATCTTTACTGACTATATCACGCTGTATGGACACATTTTATGTATTATCTTGATGCTGTTTCTAAATATTTTGGTGCAAGCATTATAAATGCTTTATAACTGCCTCTGAGTGTATTCAGAATTTAGTATTTAGTAGAATTGTTAGAATATTTGATCTGAAAGTTATTTTTAATTAACTTATTGAGAAAAAGAAATGATTGAAATAACACATGTGCAGTGATCTTATTTTTAAGCAATAATTTATGAAGCAAAGCTTTGTAATTTTTGGTAAGTTTTAGGTTGTTTTTCTGAGACAGGAAGATGTTTAAAGAATGAGAAATTTTAACAGTCATGCATGATAGAATTAGGTATTACAAATCTCATTTACAATTTTACAGATCTGAACATTTATCATGTTTACCAAAAAAATGACAGTAAATTGGTCATATTATAAAGAGTTATCTCTCCTGATTTTGTTAACTGCATTTGATGTAATTTTTGTAGTAAAAATTTTTTTAAAGTCACAAATATATCCAAATAAGTATAGAAATTTATTGAGCCAGTTATTTATACAACAACAAATTGTTTAAGATTATATGTTGATGGAGCAAGTAGCATAATATAACCTTTTTGTTTTGATAAAGGTAAGTTTTTGTTATTGATTTGTATGTGTTAATATAAATCATTGTAGACCAACTGTAGACATCTTTTGGTAATTTTTCTTTTGGTTGCTTTCTTATTGATGTTAACTCCACACACTTTTATTCACTATATTGATGTTAACTCCACACACTTTTATTCACTATATTAGTCAGGTCCTGATTTTTATCAAAGTTGAGATGAAGTTAAACTAGGCTTGTAATGTGATAAATGCTTTTCATGCCATAAGTCCAACCTTCACCAAATTAGCTTGAAAATGTCCCTTGCAAAGAACAAGAACCCTATTGATTTGTTATGTCACTAGGTCAAAAGTCAAGGCCACAGTGCTAATAAATCATATCTTTACTCATCTTTGTTGGATATTTTTTCAAATGAATGGTATTTAGTTTGCTGGATCAAAGGTCAAGGTTACAGCAGCTTTAATAGATTGAAATTAAGGAAAGTTTTTGTTTTTGGATATAATATTTTTAACTTGTTTGATTTCCCATGGGTACTCCTGTAATTTTATAAATGTATTAATGATGTTTGTTTACTAAGGAAGACAATTTCGTAAATATAATTATCAAGTTCTCATAGATGTCAACAAATCAATCTTTGAGTGCTCTCTTGGGATTTGTAAATAGACATTTAAGTTCAAATGAATAACATAAGTATACATTTGCTAAGGGCTGTCTTGAACTTTCAGCGAGATGGAGCGTTTTTGCCCAAGGCCTCACTCCCGAAGACGAAGACTGGTCCGAGAACACAGTTATCGTCCTTAGATTTTCGTTGTCTACAAATATAGTCCCTAGTGTGGACAGTGTATAACTTGCAAATTTTGTTCATACACTTTCCAAATTTATTTCTTTATATTTTATGCATGAAATATTAAGTAAAGGGATGAAATTACATGTTAAAAAATTTGGGTGCTGAATCTTTATGTTAAGTAGTGATTTGGTCCAGTTCAAAAGGTCAAAAACTAGTATGTCTGAAGCTGTCAAACTGAATTTTAGACCCCTTAACATAGAATTGTCAATATTTTGAGTTAGAGCTGGTAGGCTTTTCTATAATTTTGATATTATTTGTCCCAATAGTAGTACACTTCACTGTAAAAATCTTTTGAGATAGAGCAGGTGCGATTTTTAATTTGAATTTGTTGTCTAAAAGAAATGCACTACGAAATAACTGTGTTCTCGGCCTAAGAGATGAATTCAGGAAATGAAGATTCTGTACTTTGGCAACTTCCTGAATGGTTTGCTGGTTTCAATTTGCCAAATTCAATAAAAGTAAAGGATTTAAATCTTTATTTGAAAGAAATTCTGTTAAAATGTCCCATTTTGGCATTATACTGGCTAAAATAAGCATTTTATAGCAGTTTCCATTTTATGCCTAAGAGGCATGCTGACTTTCTATCTGACAGATTTTTATGCTTTGATATTTGTGTTTCTATGATTAACTCAAATTCTTTTAACCATTTGTGAACTCTGAATGTAGAGAAAAGTAGATTATCACAGAAAAATGTGCAAAATGTGTTGTAATTAGGAACTGGTCGAACGGCCTGTTTGATGTATGTGAAATGTGAAGAGCTTTGTACATAAAATTTGTAGTCCATCATAAATATTTCACTAAATCTGTAAAAAGCACTTGACAATGATCTGTGCACCTTATCCATTTCATATACTACCTTTATTTTCTTCTGTAGGATAGCATGTGGTTCAAATATATGCCAGTTAAGACTAAAACTACATGCAAGTTTTCCATTGAAAAGTGAAAAACTGTGCATCAGACCATACTGTCTGCAAAAGTTGAATGCAAGAGTCTTTTGCAATTAGACTTCTTGTATCATGACATCTTAGCATAGAAATGAGCAAAAGTAACAAATTTCCATTTCTTATAGCTTCTGTATGCATTTTATATGTAAATATGTGCTACGGCCTAAATTGACTCTAAATAATGTTCAGTCTTGCATGACCTAAGACCATTTTATACTCATGTGGTATGCTTTTGTAACTTTTCTTTCAATTTAAAGTACATTTAATATATATGGAAGAATAATTTATGGTAAAAACCTTCAAAACTTCAAATTGGTTGGAAAAATGCATGTTTATGTAAGGCTCCCTTAATTCGAAAATCTCAATTTTCAGGCACAGGCTCATATAAATTTGACTTTTGAATAATTGTAATAAATCTGATAAATCAAATGAGTGTTCAGTTGCTTTTAATACCTCATATATTATATCTAAGAGCATTTAAAAAGCAAATTTTTGCAATATTTAAATTTTAAAGCCCAAATCTTGATAGTTGAAATTATTTGATTTAAACATCAAAATTAAACATCAAAATTTCAATATTAAAATAGCCATAGTTTCTATGATATATATCCTATGGCCATGAAACTTGGCCAACTATCTTATAATTCCCTAAGATTAGGTCATGCAAAGTTTAATTAGAATCGGTCAAGTCTTTCTATACTATTAGGTCCGAGAACACAGTTATCGTCCTTAGATTTTCGTTGTCTACAAATATAGTCCCTAGTGTGGACAGTGTATAACTTGCAAATTTTGTTCATACACTTTCCAAATTTATTTCTTTATATTTTATGCATGAAATATTAAGTAAAGGGATGAAATTACATGTTAAAAAAATTTGGGTGCTGAATCTTTATGTTAAGTAGTGATTTGGTCCAGTTCAAAAAGGTCAAAAACTAGTATGTCTGAAGCTGTCAAACTGAATTTTAGACCCCCTTAACATAGAATTGTCAATATTTTGAGTTAGAGCTGGTAGGCTTTTCTATAATTTTGATATTATTTGTCCCAATAGTAGTACACTTCACTGTAAAATCTTTTGAGATAGAGCAGGTGCGATTTTTAATTTGAAATTGTTGTCTAAAAGAAATGCACTACTGAAATAACTGTGTTCTCGGGCCGACTGAGGAACACCAATTTAATCAAGTGCTATTTTAATTTCACACACTCATCTACAGCAAGTGAAGTTTTGCACCTAGTATTTAAATGTTTGATAACAAAGATTTATGCAGTTTCTTGAAGCAAAACTGCATGGGTTCCTGTTTTTTAATTGCCAAACTAGGGCTCCAATTGCTCAACTTCAAACGAGACCATTTGACAAAAAGCAACCAAACTTGCATCCTAATTTAACTATTGTTTGTTGAATTGCTGTTGAAAATAAATTTTACACCAATTAGATTTTCAGCCACAAGTTCATCAATTGAATTGTTGAACCTAACCCATTATTATATTTAATCACTGAATATTTTTATAATTAAGAACAAATGGATGGCTGTTTAACGTCCAGTGGCAAATTAAATGCATATCTAGTACGAGAACATGACAATGTGATATGAGCATCAACCCTGCTTTGTACTAGATCGACATGCTGAGTCGGATTTTTAAGGTGGTAGTTCACAAGTTAAATCTGCAGTAAAACATGTCTCCCTACCTGGACACATTATTCTGAATCTGAGCTGACCAGTCTTTGCTCTTACTCCTAAATACCAAGTGCTTATCGGAGCAGCAAATACGAATTTTCAGTTCTTTGGTTTGATCCAGCCAGGGTGCCAAACCATGACCTCACGCACTCCAGGCGAACATGAGACCACCAAGAAGTTTTATAATTAAGGTATTCTTGATTATTTGTATATCATCAATATATGATTAAAGTTGTTTGAAAAAAGAATCATCTGCCGGGAACATTTGGATAATCTTTACACATTCACTTGTTTTTGTAATGAATTACATATATTGTAAATATCATTAATTATTGTTGATGTTTCTATTTTTTTTTAATAAACATTGTATTTGTCTTCTTCTTGTTTACTTTAAACTCATAGTCAGACCTACATATTTCATTTTTAAATTTTTTTTTATATATTTAAAGTTAATGATTAATTTTAATCGGGTTTTACTAATGAGTGGAAGCATACAAGTCACATGTATTTTCAGATAAAACTGAAATATTGTGTATTTATGATCTTTTTAATGCATAGCTAAGGAAAAACCCAGAGGAGCCACAAAATATCAACTGCACAGACATTATTTTTATTAGTTGTTAGTGGCTTTGAACTAGCTGTCAGATAACTGCAGTACTCTCAGATCTGTTCCTAATGTATTTTTGTTGTTGGGATGTACAAGTACCCTGCCACGTCCACTTGTATTTTGTCCATCTGATGAGTTAAGCCTTTTTCAACTGATTTTTATAGTTCGTTCTTATGTTGTACTGTTATATCACTGTCCCAGGTTACGGGAGGGTTGGGATCCCGCTAACATGTTTAACTCGGCCACATTATGTATGTATGTGCCTGTCCCAAGTCAGTAGCCTGTAATTCAGTGGTTGTCGTTTGTTTATGTGTTACATATTTGTTTTTCGTTCATTTTTTACATAAATAAGGCCGTTAGTTTTCTCGTTTGAATTGTTTTACATTGTCATTTCGGGGCCTTTTATAGCTGACTGTGCGGTATGGGCTTTGCTCTGTTGAAGGCCGTACGGTGACCTATAGTTGTTAATTTCTGTGTCATTTTGGTCTCTTGTGGACAGTTGTCTCATTGGCAATCATACCACATCTTCTTTTTATATTATCTAAATTATTCTCAGACAAAGTAAATTGACGATTTAGTTGTATAGGATTATAGGGTTTGCTGGTTTCATTTTGACTTTTTTCATGCAACAAAACGTTAGATACACTTTATAGGTTGTATTTTGAGCAAAAGAAGCTAAACAGTTCAAATTGCTGATTTCACATGCACTTAGGTTGTATCTTGAGCAAAAGAAGCTAAACAGTTCAAATTGCTGATTTCACATGCACTTAGGTTGTATCTTGAGCAAAAGAAGCTAAACAGTTCAAATTGCTGATTTCCCATGCACTTAGGTTGTATCTTGAGCAAAAGAAGCTAAACAGTTCAAATTGCTGATTTCCCATGCACTTAGGTTGTATCTTGAGCAAAAGAAGCTAAACAGTTCAAATTGCTGATTTCCATGCACTTAGGTTGTATCTTGAGCAAAAGAAGCTAAACGGTTCAAATTGCTGATTTCACATGCACTCAGGTTGTATCTTGAGCAAAAGAAGCTAAACAGTTCAAATTGCTGATTTCCCATGCACTCAGGTTGTATCTTGAGCAAAAGAAGCTAAACAGTTCAAATTGCTGATTTCACATGCACTCAGGTTGTATCTTGAGCAAAAGAAGCTAAACAGTTCAAATTGCTGATTTCCCATGCACTTAGGTTGTATCTTGAGCAAAAGAAGCTAAACAGTTCAAATTGCTGATTTCCCATGCACTCAGGTTGTATCTTGAGCAAAAGAAGCTAAACAGTTCAAATTGCTGATTTCCCATGCACTCAGGTTGTATCTTGAGCAAAAGAAGCTAAACAGTTCAAATTGCTGATTTCCCATGCACTCAGGTTGTATCTTGAGCAAAAGAAGCTAAACAGTTCAAATTGCTGATTTCACATGCACTCAGGTTGTATCTTGACCAAAAGAAGTTAAACAGTTCAAATTGCTGATTTCCTTGTACATGATTCTATAATGCTATACAGGTGACTAGGTTTCATTTGGCCTATTTGATGCAACATATGTTTAAATGCAGTCTGGTTATATCTGAGCAAAAGGAGTTGAAAAGTTCCCAAGATTTTCTATACTAACGATACAGATCAACGAATATTGTTTTGTTGGAAACCTTTTGTTTTTTTTTTGTCTCTAGGTCTCTAGTTCAGGTTATTCACTGTCCCCTATTCTCCAAGGTTGATTGGTGTATACATATATATGGTAACTCCTGGACCAGTCTCATTTGACACTAGAACCCATGTTAAAAGCTCATCAAAGATACAAGGCTTATAATTTAATACGCCAGATGTGCTTTTCTGTCTACACAAGACTCATCAGAGGCGCTTGAATCAAAAAAATTGGATACTTGTAACCAAATCAAATGTGAAGTTGATTAAAATTAAAACACCGAAAATTACATAAAGCTGTGCCAAATCTGTCAATAGGCAGTCCATGTCTTAGGTAGAAAAATCTTTGTGTTTCAGATAATTCAAAATGTTTTAAATAATAGATTTACACTAAATGACGGTATTAATGATATTTTGCAGGATAAACTCATCATAGGTACCAGGATTGTTTGAATGAGTAGACATGTCATGTCAGAATAGGGACATAAAATCCCATGCCTTGTGTAGAGGGTGCCCTGCTTGCCGTACATCGAAGAACCGTTGCAACAAATCTTTGAGGAGCATGTATCCGTCCTCTTGCCTAGTAAAATTTTTGCCCCTATCCAACATACCCTTGTTCCCATTGGCGGTCCTTATTTCAAAACTTCATTTCCGGGTCGACCAACTTTCCAGAACCTAACTATTATAATAATTGTCAAAGTGTTCTGATCCTGAATAGGGACTGATATCTTTGTTTCTAGATTTTAGACGTTGAATGTCTGAAAGTACTGAATATCTGAAAGTACCTAACAGCCACGTTTGCCTATTCTCCAGGACCCAACACATCGTGTTTCTGCAGTACAGAATAGGACAAACTCTATGATGTCACGTGGCTCATATGAAGGGTGGGTGCTTCTTCAGGGGTCCTGACCCAGTCCTTCATGTTGTACTATGGTTTGAATACCGAGCTAGTCAGTATTTCTTTTAAGTTTCGATGTCTACTATACGCAACCATTGGTGGTTTTGAAATAGCTCCTACATTTCACATTGCGAAGTAGTTTTAATAATGTCTACGCAAAGCTTTATTTGTATTTCCTAACGAAAAGTGATATTTGGTTACAAATACTAGTGGTATCTGCTTGTCTGATTCTTGTTTAAAGCGGAGTAACTCTGACCGTTCGATATTGAGAGCCGAATCACAGTTACGATGTATTTCTTGCTCCTTATATCCCCTTTGCTTAAGATTAACTTTGAATTTACAAATTGTATCTTTTAAATTCTATTTGTTACTGTTGTTCCGATGGTGGCGAATAGCTTCCCCTTTTATAAATCCAGAGAAGACTGTTGGGTTATGCATAGACGTCCTATCTAAATGTTGAATTTCTGAAAGTACCTAACAGCCACGCTTGCTTTGAACTTGAAAATTATCTAGATCTCACAAAATATGAATTATCTAATCTTGATTTACGAAATAACTACTACAATTTCACCAAAGAACAACAGCTCGGATTACGGTCTTTGAGAAACATGCATGATATTGTTTTTTCTGAGAGCAACAACGGAGGTGCAATTGTAATATCTAAAAAGACACACTACATTAGAGAAGGGTTGAGGCATTTAAGCTCTATCCATTACACGGAGATACAAGAACTTATCTATTACTGATTTAAAATAATATACAAACACAAATCAGCAGGATGTTTGACAATGGTGAGATTGATGGGATAACTCTTGATTTTCTCCGTGGCTCATCGAAAGAGGGACCCAGATTGGGTCATCTCTTTCTTCTCCCTAAACTTCACAAATTAAGTGAACACGGTATTCAAGGGATACAAAAACAAACGATGGCAGTAAATGAATTGCCCCCATGCAGACCAATTATTTCTCAATGCAACTCTGTCATCGAAAGGGTTAGCGAATTTATTGATTACTTTTTGATACCTATAGTTAAAAGACAGACCAGTTACATTAGAGATAGTGGGGATTTCATAAATAAAATAGAAAATTTAAGGCCTGATCGGGATTGCCTTTTAATCTCTTTTGACTGCACCAGCATGTATACCAACATGGAGTTCAATGAACTCATTCAATCTGTTGGACGGGCTTATAGCAGTGCAGTAAAACATTGTAAAAGAAGATTATCTGATAAAATTACCTAGCTGTGAAACAATTAAATCGTTAGTAGCCACAGTGTTGAATAATAATTATTTTGAATTTAAATGACCAATACTTTGTACAGAAAATAGGCGCTAGTATGGGAAGTAAATGCAGCCCAGAAATTTGTGATATTAGAGCATTCGAAGTTATCAATGAAGTCATTGAAAAATATAAGTATAAAATAAGATTTTATTTTTCGGAAGGTATAGAGATGATGCATTTATAATAGCTCATTCATCACGAGAAGAGGTTGAGGAGTTCTTTAAAATAGCAAATGATCATCACCCTTTATTAAAGTTTACTTATGAAATTTCAAACAAAGAAATTATTTTTCTAGATACAGTCGTACATAAAGGGAGAGGTTCAAGAACACCGATATTCTTGATATAAAGAGCTACATCAAACCTACTAATACATTTCAATATTTAGATAGGACGTCTATGCATAACCCAACAGTCTTCTCTGGTTTTATAAAAGGGGAAGCTATTCGCCACCATCGGAACAACAGTAACAAACAGAATTTAAAAGATACAATTTGTAAATTCAAAGGTAATCTTAAGCAAAGGGGATATAAGGAGCAAGAAATACATCGTAAATGTGATTCGGCTCTCAATATCGAACGGTCAGAGTTACTCCGCTTTAAACAAGAATCAGACAAGCAGATACCAATAGTATTTGTAACCAAATATCACTTTTCGTTAGGAAATATAAATAAAGCTTTGCGTGAACATTATAAAAACTACTTCGCAATGCGAAATGTAGGGAGCTATTTCCAAAACCACCAATGGTTGCGTATAGTAGACATCGGAACTTAAAAGAAATACTGACTAGCTCGGTAGTCAAACCATAGTACAACATGAAGGACTGGGTCAGGACCCCTGAAGAAGCACCCACCCTTCATATGAGCCACGTGACATCATAGAGTTTGTCCTATTCAGTACTGTAGAAACAGGATGTGTTGGGTCCTGAAGATTAGGCAGACGTGGCTGTTAGGTACTTTCAGACATTCAACAATGCACCAGCATGTATACCAACATGGAGTTCAATGAACTCATTCAATCTGTTGGACAGGCTTATAGCAGTGCAGTAAAACATTGTAAAGAAGATTATCCGATAAAATTACCTAGCTGTGAAACAATTAAATCGTTAGTAGCCACAGTGTTGAAGAACAATTATTTTGAATTTAATGACCGATACTTTGTACAGAAAATAGGCGCTAGTATGGGAAGTAAATGCAGCCCAGAAATTTGTGATATTAGAGCATTCGAAGTTATCAATGAAGTCATTGAAAAATATAAGTATAAAAATAAGATTTTATTTTTCGGAAGGTATAGAGATGATGCATTTATAATAGCTCATTCATCACGAGAAGAGGTTGAGGAGTTCTTTAAAATAGCAAATGATCATCACCCTTTATTAAAGTTTACTTATGAAATTTCAAACAAAGAAATTATTTTCTAGATACAGTCGTACATAAAGGGAGAGGTTCAAGAACACCGATATTCTTGATATAAAGAGCTACATCAAACCTACTAATACATTTCAATATTTAGATAGGACGTCTATGCATAACCCAACAGTCTTCTCTGGTTTTATAAAAGTGGAAGCTATTCGCCACCATCGGAACAACAGTAACAAACAGAATTTAAAAGATACAATTTGTAAATTCAAAGGTAATCTTAAGCAAAGGGGATATAAGGAGCAAGAAATACATCGTAAATGTGATTCGGCTCTCAATATCGAACGGTCAGAGTTACTCCGCTTTAAACAAGAATCAGACAAGCAGATACCAATAGTATTTGTAACCAAATATCACTTTTCGTTAGGAAATATAAATAAAGCTTTGCGTGAACATTATAAAAAACTACTTCGCAATGCGAAATGTAGGGAGCTATTTCCAAAACCACCAATGGTTGCGTATAGTAGACATCGGAACTTAAAAGAAATACTGACTAGCTCGGTAGTCAAACCATAGTACAACATGAAGGACTGGGTCAGGACCCCTGAAGAAGCACCCACCCTTCATATGAGCCACGTGACATCATAGAGTTTGTCCTATTCAGTACTGTAGAAACACGATGTGTTGGGTCCTGGAGATTAGGCAAACGTGGCTGTTAGGTACTTTCAGACATTCAACAATGCACCAGCATGTATACCAACATGGAGTTCAATGAACTTATTCAATCTGTTGGACAGGCTTATAGCAGTGCAGTAAAACATTGTAAAAGAAGATTATCCGATAAAATTACCTAGCTGTGAAACAATTAAATCGTTAGTAGCCACAGTGTTGAAGAACAATTATTTTGAATTTAATGACCGATACTTTGTACAGAAAATAGGCGCTAGTATGGGAAGTAAATGCAGCCCAGAAATTTGTGATATTAGAGCATTCGAAGTTATCAATGAAGTCATTGAAAAATATAAGTATAAAAATAAGATTTTATTTTTCGGAAGGTATAGAGATGATGCATTTATAATAGCTCATTCATCACGAGAAGAGGTTGAGGAGTTCTTTAAAATAGCAAATGATCATCACCCTTTATTAAAGTTTACTTATGAAATTTCAAACAAAGAAATTATTTTTCTAGATACAGTCGTACATAAAGGGGAGAGGTTCAAGAACACCGATATTCTTGATATAAAGAGCTACATCAAACCTACTAATACATTTCAATATTTAGATAGGACGTCTATGCATAACCCAACAGTCTTCTCTGGTTTTATAAAAGGGGAAGCTATTCGCCACCATCGGAACAACAGTAACAAACAGAATTTAAAAGATACAATTTGTAAATTCAAAGGTAATCTTAAACAAAGGGGAAGTAAGGAGCAAGAAATACATCGTAAATGTGATTCGGCTCTCAATATCGAACGGTCAGAGTTACTCCGCTTTAAACAAGAATCAGACAAGCAGATACCAATAGTATTTGTAACCAAATATCACTTTTCGTTAGGAAATATAAATAAAGCTTTGCGTGAACATTATAAAAAACTACTTCGCAATGCGAAATGTAGGGAGCTATTTCCAAAACCACCAATGGTTGGGTATAGTAGACATCGGAACTTAAAAGAAATACTGACTAGCTCGGTAGTCAAACCATAGTACAACATGAAGGACTGGGTCAGGACCCCTGAAGAAGCACCCACCCTTCATATGAGCCACGTGACATCACAGAGTTTGTCCTATTCAGTACTGTAGAAACAGGATGTGTTGGGTCCTGAAGATTAGGCAAACGTGGCTGTTAGGTACTTTCAGACATTCAACAATGCACCAGCATGTATACCAACATGGAGTTCAATGAACTCATTCAATCTGTTGGACGGGCATATAGCAGTGCAGTAAAAGAAGATTATCCGATAAAATTACCTAGCTGTGAAACAATTAAATCGTTAGTAGCCACAGTGTTGAATAATAATTATTTTGAATTTAATGACCGATACTTTGTACAGAAAATAGGCGCTAGTATGGGAAGTAAATACAGCCCAGAAATTTGTGATATTAGAGCATTCGTAGTTATCAATGAAGTCATTGAAAAATATAAGTATAAAAATAAGATTTTATTTTTCGGAAGGTATAGAGAGGATGCATTTATAATAGCTCATTCATCACGAGAAGAGGTTGAGGAGTTCTTTAAAATAGCAAATGATCATCACCCTTTATTAAAGTTTACTTATGAAATTTCAAACAAAAATAATTTTTTCTAGATACAGTCGTTCATAAAGGGGAGAGGTTTAAGAACACCGATATTCTTAATATAAAGAGCTACATCAAACCTACTAATACATTTCAATATTTAGATAGGACGTCTATGCATAACCCAACAGTCTTCTCTGGTTTTATAAAAGTGGAAGCTATTCGCCACCATCGGAACAACAGTAACAAACAGAATTTAAAAGATGCAATTTGTAAATTCAAAGGTAATCTTAAACAAAGGGGAAGTAAGGAGCAAGAAATACATCGTAACTGTGATTCGGCTCTCAATATCGAACGGTCAGAGTTACTCCGCTTTAAACAAGAATCAGACAAGCAGATACCAATAGTATTTGTAACCAAATATCACTTTTCGTTAGGAAATATAAATAAAGCTTTGCGTAAACATTATAAAAAACTACTTCGCAATGCGAAATGTAGGGAGCTATTTCCAAAACCACCAATGGTTGCGTATATTAGACATCGGAACTTAAAAGAAATACTGACTAGCTATGACGAGCGTCACTGATGAGTCTTTTGTAGACGAAAAGCGCGTCTGGCGTACACAATTTTAATCCTGATATCTATGATGAGTTAATTCTCAATTCCTTTAAGTTGTATGCAAATACAATTGTATTCTTGTTAAAGGGTTCATGTGTATGACAGAGTATATCTTACCTTAACCAATATTGGACATACAACCATTTAACGTCTGACAAGGTTCACCTGATGTTGATTTCATTTTCATATTTCCTTTATCATAACAAATTAAGTTTGCAGTATAAGGTCTGTTGATTACTGTGCAAATTACGTAAACTTAATTATTTCTATATCATCAGTATGAGTGCATGAACTGTCCTCAACCTGTCTATCAGAATTCACTTGACCTTAACTTAATTTGCTTGGTGCATTGATAAACATAAAGTTCATATTTTGTTACTATAAGAAAGAGGTCACATAACTTTGGTTTATTCGATCATTGTACGGGATTCGGTTTCATTTGACTTTGACCTCATTTTCATGGTTTATTGATCATTTTTAGTTTCATATTTTGTCCAGTTTCTTATATTAATCAAGTAATGGATCCACTATTTTGCTCTATAGAATCTTTATTAGGTTAACATTGACAAAAAAAAAGATATTCTATATCCATTTATGACACAACAACGCTTGACAAAATCGAAAACAAAGGAACAGCAATGTATGTCTTACAAGAGTAATTTTACCTTGATTTTATTTTAATGTTTATTGGTAAAGTTGAAAAAGATGAAAAGTTTTGGTTATAAGATTGGTTATTGGTGAAGTTAAAAAAGATGAAAAGTTTGGGCAATTCGATTTAAGTAAACAATTGCTGCATTAAGTACCTGGAATCTTTGATGAGGTTTTGATCTAACTCTTTGAAACAAAAAAATCTGTTTATTATATAGATATAGGAAGATGTGGTGTGAGTGCCAATGAGACAACTCTATGTATGCTTAACATTACATCTAAATTAATATAAAAGAGAGGCGAAAGATAACAAAGGGATATTCAAAATCATAAATCGAAAACAAACTGACAATTCCATGGCCAAGAGCAAAAACGACCAAAAGACAAACAGCCTTCAAAACACATCATAGAAAACTAAAGACTTAGCAACATGAACCCCTCTATCCCTCGACAAAAAAAGAAGTAATGACGATATATAATGAAGATGAGCATATGTCTGCTAAAACCACGACAGAGTAGTCCTCTGAGCTCCGATAGCATTATATTACAGTCGTCATCTATAACCAAACAGATTACCTTGTCTAAAGCAAGATACTTCATTCTAATGCTGCTCCGATAGCATTATATTACAGTCGTCATCCATAACCAAACAGATTACCTTGTCTAAAGCAAGATACTTCATTCTAATGCTGCTCCGATAGCATTATATTACAGTCGTCATCCATAACCAAACAGATTACCTTGTCTAAAGCAAGATACTTCATTCTAATGCTGCTCCGATAGCATTATATTACAGTCGTCATCTATAACCAAACAGATTACCTTGTCTAAAGCAAGATACTTCATTCTAATGCTGCTCCGATAGCATTATATTACAGTCGTCATCCATAACCAAACAGATTACCTTGTCTAAAGCAAGATACTTCATTCTAATGCTGCTCCGATAGCATTATATTACAGTCGTCATCCATAACCAAACAGATTACCTTGTCTAAAGCAAGATACTTCATTCTAATGCTGCTCCGATAGCATTATATTACAGTCGTCATCTATAACCAAACAGATTACCTTGTCTAAAGCAAGATACTTCATTCTAATGCTGCTCCGATAGCATTATATTACAGTCGTCATCCATAACCAAACAGATTACCTTGTCTAAAGCAAGATACTTCATTCTAATGCTGCTCCGATAGCATTATATTACAGTCGTCATCCATAACCAAACAGATTACCTTGTCTAAAGCAAGATACTTCATTCTAATGCTGCTCCGATAGCATTATATTACAGTCGTCATCCATAACCAAACAGATTACCTTGTCTAAAGCAAGATACTTCATTCTAATGCTGCTCCGATAGCATTATATTACAGTCGTCATCTATAACCAAACAGATTACCTTGTCTAAAGCAAGATACTTCATTCTAATGCTGCTCCGATAGCATTATATTACAGTCGTCATCTATAACCAAACAGATTACCTTGTCTAAAGCAAGATACTTCATTCTAATGCTGCTCCGATAGCATTATATTACAGTCGTCATCCATAACCAAACAGATTACCTTGTCTAAAGCAAGATACTTCATTCTAATGCTGCTCCGATAGCATTATATTACAGTCGTCATCCATAACCAAACAGATTACCTTGTCTAAAGCAAGATACTTCATTCTAATGCTGCTCCGATAGCATTATATTACAGTCGTCATCTATAACCAAACAGATTACCTTGTCTAAAGCAAGATACTTCATTCTAATGCTGCATTTTTATAGTGCAAAGGCAAAAATCCAGACAAAAGAGTTCTGACACCAAACTTTTTGAGTTGCATACATCTTACACATATATTGGAAGACTCTTTAGATATACATTTGTGATTCCATCATTGAATTTGTATTCGACCATTTAAAAGTGTCGAGTTTGAATTCTTAGCAAAATATTATTGAAAATTCGGGACAGTTTTATCTTCCCCAAAGATTTTACAGCTGTTGCGGAAATGTTCTGGTTTATAGTTTCCGAACATAATGAATTGTGATGTAAGTGCAACGCATATTGACCATCTAAAATGCAATAATTATATACAGAAAACCAATAAATAAAAGGCTATCAGGTAAGTAAGTTGATAGTAGAAGTATTAAATGATGACACACTATTTATTACATTTATCAATTTTATTATACAATATACAAATGTATACTATACAACATTAACAACAACATTTAACAACATAAACATTATACAATACTGTTCATATTGCTAGAGAGACCGATTAAGGCACTTCTCTGTAGATAATTGTTCGTCTATAACATAGGGCCGATGGGTGTTAATCTATAAAAGTAAATGTCCGCGTTCCTATGCCTTGGCGAGGATATAGAAATGGTTGTTTGCAAATGATGATGGAAATGCTTGATGCACAGACTTTGGAAGTAGACTGAAAATAATTGGAAGAATACTCTTTGTTTTTTATTATATCAAAACTAACACCATGATACCATTAAATATAATTGGATATAGTTCTTTTATTGATATAAGAAGATATGGTATGAGTGCCAATGAGACAACTCTCCATCTAAGTCACTATTTCTCATAAAATAAGGGCCGCCTTGTGGTTTCATAGTAGCGTGTAGTTATAAAATAGGTATATAAATGTATAGAATGCACATAAAAGTGGTGACACAATGTATTTTCTCTTTATAATGCTATTTCTCGAAATTCCTTGATCATAAGTTTGTTTAATGATATGGAAATATCAAGGGGTCACCGGATTCGTTTTTTTTTAAATAGTCTCGATACACGGAGTGACAAAAACGTCAAAATAACAAAATAAACGTCACACACTGCAAAATCGCAATTTTCTTTTTTAGGCATCACTCTAACCTAAATAATAAAGGCAGCAGTTGAAACGAGATCAAATTACATACACAATTCTGTAAACATCTGAAATATAGCCGAATTACATATACTTTACTCTAACATGTTCTTGTCCTGATATGCTTGTTATATTTGCCACTTAGCGTTTAACACCAGTCCATCATCATTATCATCTTAAAATAAAATAGAACTCCTGGAAAACACCCATTAGTGATAAAAAGATATACCTATTCGGGCTAAAGGCCTCCGGGTATATTTAATGAAACTAAACTGAAAAGACTATAATATACACATAACGTTAAAACATATAAAAATGCCTTATTCATAACAATTCATACCTTTTATATCTTAACAATCGATATATTTTGAGTAAAGTTGTTTTTAATAAGTTTCTTTAAGAGAAAGAAATTCTCTTGAGATTAGGAAGAGGTCAAAATATAGTGTCATTTGTGGTTTGACCTATTCTGGATATGAAAGCTGCTGAATATCTTACATTATTCTATACATCCTAACTCCAAATTCCGGCAATTGCGTTTCGCCATCGTAATTTATATTTTTAAAAGAACAATTAGAATATGTGTTAACACAATAAGGGCCGGTCTGAAATGGACAAGTTGTGCTTTATTCATGGATAAATGAAAAACAACAATAAAGTGCGTATTTACTCACTATATGCATGCATAGTTGAGCATAGTAATGTTTTTCTTAACATGAATGGGAAGGAGGACAAATGAGAAAGTATGTTCATAGACTGTACAGGGAATAAACTGAAATTGAATAACCGAAAAAAAAAAGAAATGACATAAACGTAAATTGTTCCAAATCCGCACTTCGCATATGCATCTTATGAATGATTACTTCTTGGTTTCCTGACAAAACTACAAAAAACGTGGATTGGAAAGACAGAAACCGACTCAAAACGTCATAAGCTGGTTTTCTGTTAAAATCCCGGATTCGAAAAATTGAATTGTCACCGACAGTAAGTAAACATTTAAAAAAAATGAAATAATGATAAAAATAAAAATAATAATAACTATACCATAAGTCTTAGCCATAAAAGAGAGATACATGGAACTTTATGACATTTTGTGAAAATAAACGGATTCTTAGTGTAGAAAATATATACATTGGAACCTACATGTCATGAAATAAGTACACCGTTATTATTTTAAGTAGCTTAGAGAAGACATTATACCTATTAGTTATACTCTGCAACAAATAGGAAAACAGAAACATCTCTGGTGAACAACGATTTGATGTAGAAATAAATCGTTATGCAATGCTTAATTACAAATTGAATACCTCTGTACACGAGTAAGTAAATGTACAAAAATCCAATACAGTATTCACTGTTCAGTATTGCCAATTACACGTTAGAACAATTCACAACATTACTTATTTTACAAAACAAATCTGAATAATAAAACATCAATATGTAACAAGATTATTATACATTAAGTAATTATAATTATTGCACAATAAAATTCATCAAATTCTGATCATATATACAGTGAGTGGCATAAAGTTAAATATTTTTCTTCTAGTTAAAACAAATAAAATTAAGATGGAAATTGTGTAAAAGTTATACGATTACAGTTGAATCTCTTGTGATACATTTATTTGCCTGGCAAAGTTTAATTGCGCAGTCAATTACTATACACAACATGTAAATACCCTTGTTTAGCTGAATTGAATTACGACTTTAAGGTTGTGTTTAATCTAAATACATTAACAAATAAATTACCAGTTTCGCCAATACAATGTATGTCATTTCTATAATTTATCTACTTTCCAAAGACTGAATATGATCTAAATATTTTATACTGTAATGAGGCCGTATACGAGATATACAATGTATATGTTATGGCAGATGTATTCAATTTTAAAGAAAAATAAACACACCTAACAAATGATATCAAGAACTATTCAGTCGTATTGAAACCGAATAATGAAAGCGACATCATTTGGTAACTTCAGATACAAACTTTGTTTCTCAGAATACTCATTACACATTATATATACCAAAAACTTTAACATGACAGAACAACCACATATTTGATGCAAAAATGTAATTCTCGTTTTCACTTAAATCATACTGTCACATCATGAATGACCAAATACTAACAGTAAGTATACTCTAAACTCATTCATATCAAACTAAATCCATCAAATGGAGATGTCCTTACTGATTTCATGAATATGTAAATTGGCAGTCACGTGATGATAACCTTATGACTAGTTATACACTTTCTCCTCCAACATCCGCTCCGCCATTCATTCTTACATCATTGTAAGTTGCTGTGATATAATTGTCTCTGTCTTTTGTAGGTTTGAGTAAATAACGTATCCTCTGTAAATTAAAGTTATTTGAGTGCAAAAAGGTAAATACACTTTTCACAGATACAGGTACTCTATTGTTAAAATAATATAGTTCAACTTATTCATTCTCATCAGTTTAAAAGTAACTGTTAATGGAATAATTTTATTTAAAAAAAGAAAGATCAGCATGACCACAAACTTTAAATGATATATATTTGACTTAATAAACCACCAAAAAGTTGAAAGTGAAAATGAAAGGTTTTATTTCTTGCTGTCTCATTTTCAAATTCTATTTGTTTAAGAAAACATTGCAAAACGTAACTGCGAAATGATTGTCCTGTCTCTATCTCGTTGAATCTCGCTTTATTACTACAAATGCGTTTGTAGTTGAGTAGATTATATGAATCGTTTACTAATTAGATAATTAATAGATAAGCAACAATAGAAGATATATTTTTGTCCTAACATACCAACAATTGATACAAAAAGTATTAATTGCCAACTTTGCATGTGAGAAAGCATTTATACAACCCAAAAATCACCCGTCCATCAAATTCGGTTACATTATGATGGAGTACTAAGTACATTTCTGTTCTTAAATTTAACGTTCAACAGTGAAATTGACCGTGACAGGAATATACTAGTATACAAAAATGAAATTTCTAAATCTTTAACAAGACATACGCTTGGCCTGACGATGTTTGTATTTTAGGTATTGTTATATTGCTGTCTTATTAAGTACCAGTCCACGTAAGAATCATGCACATTTGAAAAATACTGATTCATGACCCATTACCAGATCCTTAATATTTTCATATGTTGTGTGATTTGATCAAAATAAAAATGTTTTCAGATATATCGATTTTTTCATATAAAGATAGTACTATGCACATTTCGCTCCCCTCTAATTCATCCTCTGTAAAAGTGTATCGTTAAAGTTAAGTATCTTTACTGGTCACTTTAGTAAAATTACAATACTATGAAATCTGAAAAAAAATGTAACACTTCTACATATAATATCAAAAACTTTCATTTGTAGCCTAAGCTGGGTTTTTCACTATATGTATTTCCCTTTAGAAATCTGTATCCTCTGATATGCTCCTAGAAAGATAACTCTTTCAAAAATGATATTATTTTCTTACAGTTCATTTCAGGTTTTTTCATTGATCTAATATAAAAAAAATGTGGGAGATTGAACTACCACATATATTGATGTTGATGTTGCCATTGATATATCATTTATTTGTATACTTTTTTGTTACAGTATATTTTCAGCATTACCCATTGGCACTTATATTTTACCAGTCGTTTAGACTTTAGAATGTTGTTGGAAAATTAAAGGGAAAAAGCAAATTATAGAAATTAAAGGGGTTGTTATGATGACATTGTTACCAAAGCAACCAAATGATGTACAAGTGTTTTTTTTTTTTTGTGTGAGCTTTTCACCGTATTTGAACAAATCAGCCACACTTTTGCAACTATCAGTGTATCACCCATTGCATGATTCTTACATGGACAGGTACTTGATGTTTATTCCATATGTCCTCAAATTGGGGACTGACAATAATATTAATGTCAATCAACTGTGTATGTTCTCCGAAGTTTGCAAAACAATTGTCATAGTTACCTCTACTGGAGACCCGCTTGCTTGACAAAACCCTATAATGGCAAACAATGGAATGCATATGACAGAGGAACCAGCCACAAACCAACCAATGATATTTGCTCCATCGGGATAGACATAATCCGCATATGTGATTGGTTGGAATGATATTACACCATACAACATGATCACCTGTTTCAGGAAAAAATAGAAATTACTGACAGAAAATTTTACAGTTTAACATATAAACTTACAATGTACATGTTTTTGTGAATGCTATTATCCGTCTTAAAATGTACTATTAAGTAATATTCTCGTTTTTCATTAACTTCATCATGAAAATCATAAAGTATTGCGAATTGTGAATAAAACGAAAAATGCAAAAGTTATTCAACTATCATTTGTTAACTTAAAATGCATGTTAAAACAAGAAATGTGAGTGAAACCACAAAAGGATTCAATGCCCCGCAAATTCAAGTATCTCCCCTGTACCAATTGTGTCCTATTCTCGATTGTGACATTTTGATTGAGTCTGAACTCGCATGACGGGTGATCAGTGCATAGCAGTGGACGCTTACCCGGTCTCAGTCCTGAAGTTCATGCGATTCCATCAGTTTTCATTTGCTTCTTTGATTTGTCTCTTCCTAATCGATTTACGAAATTCGAAAACCGGTAAACTACTGTCGCCTAATTTGATTTGTACATTACATAAAGTTTATAAAGAAAAATGCAATGATGTCTAAACGTACAAGAGCCTATAACGTAACTACTCAAGCGTGTTTTGAAAAAAGAATATTTAAAAATACAGAACTCCAAAGTTTCAAAAAATGAGAAGTCCATAGAACTTGACATAATCAAACCCACGACTATATCAACCAAGTGGGAGGTTTTGATAACCAAGAACCATGTGTTCACTTGCGTGTTAACGTCCAGTGACAATCTTGCATACTGAGAACAAATACAATTTATTGTTTCTGAATACAATTTATAGGCAAAGCATATCTTTTAATTGGGGATAAATGAAAATTTGATATCTAGCAAATGATTTTTTTGTTGATCAAAAATACATATAATATATATTCAAAGATATTACACAATACAACAAATCATATCAATCGCCAACACAAAAACAGACATCTAAACAAAGACAACTAGTAACAAATAAGAACTGTTTAACTATCAAAACAACAGTAGGCAAAGCAGTTCCTATCTAGAATAGTTTAGGTTGTATCAAGATCATAGTTGTAACACCGCTATGATCGAGAGATGTAGACTTCTTGCATGCAACCTCACCCCCTATTGAGCTACCTAAATTATTTCTTTTCCTTGCATGTTATATAAATGAACGAAAATAAAAGAATTTAGTTTTTAATTTTTTATTCTAAAGTAATACAATCACTTACCAGGAGGAAAACTGGTGCAACCACCATCCAACAGACTCTCCAGTAAGGTCCAGGTCCATGTCCAATCATCGTTTCAATGTCACCAGAAAATCGGCCTACTCCTGCAATCAACACAAAATATTGTTTCACCAGTTTGACTTTCTCCAGAAAATGCTTTGTGCATTAAATGTTTGACATTCAGAACCCACGAATTCATCTTTCATTCACTCATTAATCGAAATAACAGCTAGGTTTCAACTCCTTCATGCAAAGTTGACCTAAGATGGATTTGGCTATTTTTCAGGTCCTTTAGGTTATATATCTCTTCAATTATTTCGGCTTTTATATATCCTTGGCTTTCAAATATTCAGCTTTGAGCGTTCCTGATGAAGGTAAATCCAGAAATGCACTTCGGGCGCATGACATTTATAACGTGTTGTTTTTATTTTTTCTAACGTGAGAATAAGAGACTGGCTAATCTCACTTCAATGCTTTGTGTTGTTTTCTTTATTTTGGAATGAAATATCTGTGTCAGATATTTTGTTGATCACAATATGTCTAAGACGCGGGACAATTTAAAAAATTGTTTTTACCTCTGACACTGATTTCGACCTTTTCGGTGTTTGATGACAAACATTTCTATATTTTCTATAAATTTATGTAGTATACCAATGGTCAATGTATTTACTTGCATGTAAACACAGACAAAAAATGAAAAAGCGTCTTCATTATCAAACGACAGTATCCAGAGCAAAATTTTGAAAAAATGATTCTTGTATTCCTGTTTTTACCTATAAATTCACCTCTTCGTTTTGCAGTTAACAAGTAGATTCATTAAACTTGATGTTTTTAGACATCGATAATTTTGTCAAACCCTCATAGATTTTGACATGACGGTCAACATTCACTTTTAAACTGACATCAGCAATCGCAGGTGAGAGATAGTGTTTACATTTATATTTTTTTCATACGAACTTTGCATCTGTTGTCGTCCCCCCAACAAAATAAAATAAGAATAAAAGAGAGGCGAAACATACCATAGGTATATTCAAACTCATAAGTCGAAAACAAACTGCCAATGATATGGCAAAATACGAAAACCACCAAAAGACAAATAGCATTACATAAAATACAACATAGAAAACTAAATACTGAGCAACACAAACCTCACCAAAAACTGTGTGATATCAGATGCTCCGGAAGGGTAAGTAGATCCTGCTCTACATGTGGCACCTGTCGTGTTGCTCATTTTATAATTGATTTTAAAACTGTTAGATACTAGGCTCATATATTTGTATGCTCGACGCGCGTTTCGTCTACATAGAACTCATCAGTGGCGCTCAAATCAAATCAGATAGCAGGCAGAATCAAATACGTAGTTGAAGAGTATTGAAAGCATTTTTTCACTTAAATTTCTGACAAACCAGATATTAGCAAATGCCTTCCCCAAAATGATTTTTCCAACATCCTTGAATAATATGTATGTATGTTGAAAAAGTGATACTATGTTTGCAGTTCCTACAGTTTTGCATTAAATTGATACGTTTGATTATCTCTGGCAAATATTTAGATGATATTCTGAAAGACAAATACAGAGATGTGACTGCCTACTGTCTAATGAACACATGGAAGATGTTATCTGATAGATTTACAACTCTTTTTGATATTCGAAATAAAGGGCCGAAAAATGAACTTAACATAATTCGCTTAATTTACTGAAAATGACTGTATCAATGATACATTGTGATATGTAATGTCCGTATAGGAGTGGTGACAACTGCGCTGGGAATACCTCCCTCGGGGACGAACCGTTCCCATCAATGGAATCAACCCAGTGGATTTTAAAACCCAATAAAGCTCGTTATTAAGTACACCAGACGCGTGTCGATCGTCTAATAAAATATGATTGATTGAGGTAAATTGGAAATTTGATTGGAATTCATATAGATAAAACAAGTTGTAAAAATGTCATTTACATATTTTGAATGAAAAAAGTAATGCTTGCTTAAAGATAAGCTACACTTTTGTTTCATTTGTTGCTAGGGAACAAATGCTTTCAGCTTCTATTTTTCTACTTATTATTATTTTTTCATCAAGGTACAATATGAGACTGATTTCTCTACGTGAAAATATGGCCAATCAAACATGCTTTCAATATGACATCACTAGCAATTATTCTTGAGTTACGCAATATGTTTACGGCGAGGTGAATGAGATGTCGACACTTCGGGGATAAGGTACTTATATAGGACACTATCTCTATTGTGACTAAACAACAAATCTATATGTCGTCAAGAAACAGCAATATTACTTTCATATTATTAGAAAAACATGCCTTTGACGTTAATATCCAAGTCTGACAACACTGGAGTGGTGACCAAAGGCTATCATTTGTTCTAAATTGAAAACGTTCAACAGTATTAAATCGATATTGAAAATAAATGACGTCATTCAAAATTGTCAATATTGTCTTAAACGTAAATATCTTTCTTAATTTCTGTTTGATTATTAAAACATTGAATACCAGGGTGTATGGCATTTTATTTTATTCAAACATTTCCAAAGTAAAAAAGACCTAAAGTGTATATGAGTCACGAGACATTGAACACAACAATTGCAGTACGCTTCACCTAACTGTACTAAATACAGCGACTGGACTTCAGATTTCGCTGATAGTTAATTAATTTGTTTGGTGTAAACGAAAAACACTAATAAATATGGAAGAAAACAAAATAAATGAGATTTACAAATAGTGAAACTAAAGCATTTAACTGCTTAAAACATCACTCAAATGAACAGCATGTAAGAATTTGAAACTATGATTCTTAACTTACCGTAGACCCAAGATACGACCATAGTTTCAAAGAAAACTGCAAACAATATAGAATATCCCGCTGCAAAATTATCCATCAAGTTCACAACAAGAACTCCGCCCTGTAAAATAAATTATCTGAAAACAAACCTTGTCATGGATAAACTACAAATTACTGGAAACATATTTTGCAAACTATCTATAAGGCTTGATCTATCCAGGAAATTACCTTATATAAGAATGCAACTATGCATTCTAAAATTTCAAAAGTAAGGCTACACCAAAAGGGAAATAACACCCAGTTGTCTAAGAAAGAGATAACACTTTTTTGGCCAACATAAAAACACAAAATTACGAGGAAAGCCGACAAATTATTGCACAAAATCCAAAGTTTGAGTAGGAATTCCATAAAAAAAAAACTGTTGATAAGTTCTTATTGACAACACATTTGTCAACTTTGGCGAAATACAAAGAGTTTTTAACATCCAATAGTTTAGTTTAAAGGCTCTACGAAACACAATATATGAAATGGAGAATTATAGCTATTTGCAGATCTCAAATTTTGCATTAGATCTGCCATTCAGCAGTAGACGACATCCGGAAATTAGTGTGTTTGTAAATAAGGATATCCTACTCAACTATACCTCCATTCGAAAATTACTAGCAAAGTCGTCAAAATGTCTTCTCCGCATTCCTTTAATGCTTAGACTTTATGTAGTATTTGGTTTACTGTTTTGTCTTTTGGTCGTTTTTTTTTGTTTTTTCACTATGGTATTGTTAGTTTGTTTTCGAAGTATGAGTTTGAATATCACTTTGGTATCTTTTGTTACTCTTTAACATTATAGTAGATTTATTGTTTTTAATTTAATATGACTTGAATGGTGGCCGTCAGTAAAGAAACGACAAATCAACTAAAAAGTATTGTGTTATCAAACTTCCTCATCTGAAAAGGTAAACCATTCCTAATTGAGTACTAAATAACACCATCAGGTGCAAACATTTACCTTTTATTGTCGCAATATGGTAAATTTCTGATTGAGAAATTTAAAGTTCAAAATGGGAAAATTAAAATCATCTTTTTTGTCGTAAAATTTTGGGTAATTTCCGAAATATTTGGCTATAAAACAGCAAAAACAATGTTTAGCTAGCGGATGAAACACTAAATTCTACTTTGGTTTCCGGGCGACGATTGTGCTGCACATAATTACTAACCGTTTATGCGCCAAAATGTCAAGATTTAATTTCGATATTGTGGGGACTTAACTTGTTAAATTGTATAACCAATTAAAGGGTATATTTAGTTCAAAATTCAATGTTATATTAAAATACGACCGTCTCCTTCTTTTTGGTGTTGTCGGCTTCAATTGCATTTATTATTGCAATCCTGGATAACGAACGATTGAAACATTTGACTTAAGAAAACATGACTGACTATTTGACATTCTTACCTCTGTACAGAACGCCAAGCCAACTATAAAATAAAGAGAAAACAAACAGAAGACAAACAACTCTCTGTGTTTCCTCAATATAGGAAATTCATCAGATAAGGCTGTAATGATTGCTTCTGATCCTCCAAACTACAAAAAAATATTAAACAAAATAAAGTTTCCTATTTTCTATTTATCCACCTAATGGGACAATTAAGTAAGAATGTTGCATTATTAGAACATCAGAATTTTGAATATTCTGTTTGGTTCAAGAGTCTTTTTCAAATAAAGTAAAATAACAAAAATACCGAACTCCAAGGGAAGTTCAAAACGAGAAGTCCTTAATAAAATGGCAAAATCAAAAGCTCAAACACATCTAACGAATGGAAAACAACTGTCGTATTCCTGACTTTGTACAGGCATTTCCTTATGTAGAAAATGGTGGATTAAACCTGGTTTTATAGCTAGCTAAACCTCTCACTTGTAAGACACTGAGACCGCGAATTGCAATTACCAGGAAATTAATTTGAATATCACCTTTTAAAACTTCAGTCTTGTTGATAAATTTTTTCGTCATATTTATCATTCAACTTAAACCGTATTCTTAGCAAAAAATTATTTGTCAAGCAAACTATAAGTCTTATGCAATTTGATAGGCACTGTGTTACTTTGAAAATGTAGAGCAGTTACAGAATAACGTTATAAGTGTTGCGAGGTTCAATACGCTATGCACTATGCATAATGACTACGGCATGAACTGATATCATATATTCGCCGTTTTTTACGTATGTTGTTGACGTGCAATGAGTATATTTTTTCTGATTAAATAATTATGAGTTGATAAGAAATCGAGTATCTAGTTTTAACGTTTGGAGCATCCCATTATATCTAATATGTTATATGCGTACTGGACTTACTCGAAATCCATATACTAGTAATTCATTTATGGGTGATTGAACAATTTATATCTATATAAAAAAGGAAATGTTGTATGATTGACAGTGAGACAACTATACATCAACCAGAGACACAATGACGTACATGGCAGTGTACAGACAGTTGTTTTCATTTAATAGAAAAAAATATCAAACATATTTACCATGCGCTCTTCAAGAAAATACTAATGAGTTGAAATCAAAGTACGAATTTACATGTGTTCTATGTACTGATGGTGTTAGATTTTTCTATATATATAGATTTACTTACGGAACTATCAAGCCCAAGAGTGAGAAGCATCAAGAAAAAAATAACGGCCCAAAATGGTGCACCGGGTAATGTTGCTATTCCTTCCGGGTAAACTATAAATACTAGTCCTGGACCTACAATACAAATATTTCATTAAATCATCATCAAATAATCCCATTTATTGAGTTTGAATAAAACAAATAGAAGTATGATATTGACTTTAAGTAATTACTGTTAACATTCTTTAGTACGAGTGTCTGTGTCTTATCACCAGAGAGACATGTTTTCGAGGTCTAATATCTGAGGACATCAGAAATGTCGTCTGATCTGTAAATTTACCGATTGTGTCATATTCCCTTTTTACAATTTAAATAATTCTTGATGAGCATGTCGGATGATGCATAGCCGGAGACGTTTATCCGATCGACACACACACAGTATCGCTCCATTGAAAAGTAATAATATTCTCTTATTTTTTCTGTTGGTTTCTTAACATGCAAATGGATTTACAAGTTTTGAACATAAAAATGATACTGTTTATACTCTCTTTATCTAATAAATTGTTCTACTGGTGGAAAGTGGATAAAACCAGGAAGAAGATACCAGTCTACATATCTTAAAATCCACAGCAATACATTCATGACACAAATAAAAAGGCAACAATACCCTTTAACCTTAAGTTGGCCCTTCACTGTATTTTTTTGTTTATTGTGTGTGCTTGCTTTGTTGCAAATTTATTGAATATAGCCTCACATCTTGAATTACATTGATACCAGTACTGTAAACTGAAAAATATCTATACCATTTTTTTTTGCGATTTGCAGACTGTATTTTAATTTGTACCGTTTTTTTTTTAAATATGAAATCTACGTATATCCATATATTATGATCATAAATATGAATTTCCACTAAAGATTTTATAGATATAATATATATATATATATATATATATATATATATATATATATATATATATATATATATATATATATATATGGCAGTCAGCAGGGTTTAAGAACATCCGTTGTTCGACCTGCTAGTCAAATGCGTTTTGTTAAAATATACTTTATCACTTTTTTGGTCTTTTGGAAAATGTTGTTTGTGCTGTATTTAGACCCCTTTACCAAGATATTTGTTTTGCATGCACACGTATAAAAATTGCGGTTTTTATCCAACGCAATCATAGGTTTGAACGTTGTTTTCAATTTAGACTTGTTTATATTTTTTCGTTTGGGCTTGTATTATATTTGCCTTCGGGTTTATATGATCCGTTCATCCTATTTCGACTCTTCAAAACTCAAGAGTCTATCCTAAATTGAGGTAAATTATATGGCCTTCCAAATACCGTTTCGATTCCTAACATCACTGAAGAGACATTAATTGTCAAAATCCGGATATGGTGTACTAATGTTTGCACCTTTTGTTTGCGGTATACCATCTTTTCCGCAAGTTTATTGTTTTCTGTTTGATATTAAATTAATATTTAAGATCCATTTTGTTACATCTGGTGATAATTTTATTTGGCAATCGCCATTGGCAGTCAGCAGGGTTTAAGAGCATCCGTTGTTCGACCTGCTAGTCAAATGCGTTTTGTTAAAATATACTCTATCACTTTTTTGGTCTTTTGGAAAATGTTGTTTGTGCTGTATTTAGACCCCTTTTCCAAGAAACTTGTTTTGCATGCACACGTATAAAAATTGCGGTTTTTATCCAACGCAATCATAGGTTTGAACGTTGTTTTCAATCTGACCTTAAAACTTATTGATATTACAAAGTTAATGAAGATGTTGGAGCTTTCGGCAAAATACTTTTTCGTCATTTAACAGTAATAATCGAAATTTAAGGAATCTATCACATCGTTTATTGTATATATGGTATCATTTGGATAATTAGGAATTTTGTTATGAAAGAAAGGTTTCTCATATAATGAATTAAGAAACGTCAATTAACATATTAGTGCAAAACAAAAAAATGAAAAAAATTCCGTTTTATAATCATACCAACATGTAATACAAAGGCCGATATGATTTTATAATATTACTGATAATTCTGATCATAACGACCTCTAGCTCGAACAATACTGTAACTGATGCTGATGAGTAGAACTTTTCTTATGTAAAAGAAATGTATTAGGATCATGCGTATACATCACTTTAGCAATGGCATTCCAATAAAACCTACCTTCTTGGGCAACACTAGAAATATGGACGCCTGCTTTTTCAGCCATGTATCCTAATATCATGAAGATGACAAAGCCCGAGAAAAAACTAGTCAAACAATTAATTGCACTTGTGATCAAAGCATCTCTGTAAGGTAAGAAAAAAATAAACAATTATGAAAGAGAATTAATTCAAATGCGAATAGCTTGATACCAATAAAGATACCTATATATTTTTTCATATCTATATATTTATTTCAGAGCATACTAATATCTATGTTTTGACCAATACGTGCATTATTTGTATACTAGGAGACAGATTTGCAACTTTACTTGTTTGTTGAATTCTAGATATTTACTTCAAGCGTATTATGTCATTGTGTGATGATTTAAGAACTATTGTGTAAATTAACCATATCCTGATAAAGGCGTCAATAATCTCAATCAACACAACCAATGCTTTCTGCTTAATTACAAACGTGGATTATATAATGTGCAAACGAGAGGCGAAAGATACCAAAGGGACAGCCAAACTCACAAATCGAAAACAAACTGGCAATGCCACGGCAAAAATGAAAAACAATCAAAACACAAAAAATTGTATACAAAACACGACATAGAAAATTAAAGACAGAGCAACACGAACCCACCAAAAACAGGGGGTGATCTCAGTTGATCCGAAAGGGTAAACAGATCCTGTTCCACCTGTGGCACTGGTCGTGTTGCTCATTTAAGTAAAAGTTGGTCAAGTTCAGTAGATTACATTTAAGGAAAGACGGGATTGAGGTTACGACACTTTGATCACTCTCCGTCATCAGTAAAACAGATATTCCAGAACTGTCAACCAAGTCGTGATAGCGTCCGTAAAT
This sequence comes from Mytilus coruscus, assembly GCA_017311375.1. Taxonomy (NCBI): domain Eukaryota; kingdom Metazoa; phylum Mollusca; class Bivalvia; order Mytilida; family Mytilidae; genus Mytilus; species Mytilus coruscus. The sequence goes on from CM029598.1 coordinate 97,651,568, forward strand.
TTTTCCAAGGAATGAATTCAATTTAGCCACTTGGAAATTTTTGTTAAAAATAACTTCCTTGTTAGCTGTAACCTTCTTTCAATATATATATATAGAGAATGCAAGCACTGGAATATCAAACAAGAGATATATACTCCGTATGCAGGCGCTGCTGGAATGTTGCTAAATAGAATTGGAAGGTTCACAATTGGAAAGCTGAAATCATCTCTTTTGTCGTAGAGTTTTGGTCTCAAACAACCCTCATTGTCCATTTCCAAATTAGAGTCAAATGTCAGCAAGGAAAGTTTCTCTCCACAAAATTGCTAAGGGTATTTCAGTTAAGTATATATTATTATATTGGTAACAATGAAAACCTATTTTTCACATGTTATCTGCCTGACGTCATACAACAATATCTGTTGTCAAATGAGTGTCCACAACGTTGCATAAAATGGAGTGAGAACGATGCACAAAAAATAATATAGTTCATTGCAATTTACTTTATTTATATAAAATAAAAATAACACATTATGTTAATTTTATATTTGAAGCCAAGTTAAGCAAAAGGATTACAAATCCAATTATTCGATCACTGATAATATTCACAACACTGATAAAAAAAATAGAATGCGCCACGTCCATTCATGAATTTGTGTGTTGTTCTGTCAATCATTGATAATTTATCGACATTCGAATTTTCTATAATTGTAATGAAGGAAACCAAATGAAATTTTACTAATTTTTGAATGATAACTTTATATTGCATTAAGACAATAAACAAAACCGAGATAATATTTACTACAACAAAAATACAAATATTATTAAAGCTTAGACTGGACTAAAAGATCGTTTCATAGCTAACAACTCAAAGCTAGTTGTTCTTGCTATTATTTATATGATTAGTGCATTATCTAATTTTTACAAAGTTGGTAGAAAATCAAATATTTTTACAATAATTCCGTTGCACATGTTGTAAAAAATACAGAAGACATCATGGGGTCAAATGTAAATTTGGACAGGGGAACATATCTAAAACTTCATTAATTTTGTCGATAAACGACTAAGAAATAATAGGTCTCATGGTTAACGCAAAAACCGTAATCAACGTATTAAACATCGTATAAATTATACACTTGCTGATCTGTTATCTATAATAAAAAATAATGGTAGACATCAAGTATTATGCAAACTGGGTCATATACCAATAAGTAAATTGTATGCTATTTTTCAGGAGTGTGATAAAATTTCATTTTTTAGCCCGTTGTATGAATATACACATATTATTACAGCCTTTTATCATCACAGGCTTTTTCCTAGTATCGATAAACCTGAAAATCATACCCGGCATTTTCTTCAATTAAAATATATAAATAGAGGTATTGATTTTATTAACTTATCTAGTGTATTCGATGACTCTACCATCCATAACCAAATATCTCCATATTTTGATAATACAGAACCACCTATTATTTCGTATTCTTATAAAAAACCAGCAGAAGTTTGATTTTTAATTATACGTCAGTTACATCAGACGGCAATATAGAAAATAATGCTCCTTCCACTTGAGACTGTGAAAAATCTAGTTTTAGATATGTTCCCTTTGGTCATGTCATTACAGGAGACCTCAACATCGTCGAAGACCGTGAAGTCAAAACTTTTCTTAAGAAATGACCTAAATATCGTCCTCCATCTATAATAGATTGGAAACAGTGTCGTCAGGTCATTAAAGACGCTTTGTGTGCCTACTGTAAAAATTGGTGTAAACGTGAAAAATCTGATAAAAAATCTCTAGACAGTTATTTGAATAAAATTATGAATACTGTTGATATTTGTATATCTCACTGTGAAAACAATTCTGAAATCAATAATAGGGTCCATGATATACCCATTTCTAGAATAAAAATAGTACACGCAAAGCGGTTTGTGTTCGCACCGGCAGACAAAGCAGCCGGTACGAACACAAAGCTGGAGTTCATTTTATTTTGTGTTCGTATTGATTTCCGGCAGACAAAGCAGTATTCATAATAATGTGTGTGTGGTGTGGTGCATATACTACACAGAAGTTCTCCAAAACGAAATTATCAAAGCTTATGAAAATAATAGTATTAATTTTTTTTTTTGGAGTGTTAAAAATTCTTTAGAGGTTTTAGATAAAATACGTGCTTTTGATGGTCCTTTTAATTCTGTTGACAGTTATGATTTTTCTACTCTCTACACTACACTTCCACACGATCTTATCAAGAAAAAGTTTTCATATTTAATTAAATGGTCTTTTGAAAAAAACTCATTGCAAATTTATTTGCTGTAACTCGTTTAAAGACTTTCTCTGTAACGAAAAGGAAAGTATGCTAGATACACTTACTGGAAATGTGAAGATATGATTGCAGCTTTAAATTTTCTCCTGGACAACATTTATGTACGTTTCGGCGATAAAGTGTATCTACAGGTAGTAGGTATTCCTATGGGCACTAACTGCGCCCCTTTTATAGCAGATTTATTCCTGTATTGCTATGAATCTCAGTTTATTACCAAACTCAGTAAAGACACGTCATTGTTACATTTGGTTGATCATTCAACAATACCTACCTTTATCTTGATGATATTTTTTCGTTAAATAATCCAGAGTTCTCTAAATATACTACCGAAATTTACCCAAAGGAACTTACTTTAAATAAATCTAACATAAACAGCAGTAGTATTTAGATTTAGACATTTCAATTTATAAAGGGAAACTCCATACTAAAAAGAGACGATTTTTCATTCCCTATTGTTAATTTTCCTTTTTTAGACGGCGATGTTCCTTTGGCGCAATCATACGGTATATATATCCCAACTCGTTCGTTATGCCCGTGTGTGTAGTGATGTCATAGATTTTAACAAACGTAATCAATCCTTCACTAGTAAATTATTAAGTCAGGGATTTCGTTACCATAAATTACTTAAAACTTTTACTAAATTCTTTCATAGATACAACGATTTGATTAGTAAATTTGGCTGTACCTGTAGAAAACTTATTAAAAACGGTATTTCACATCCTAAATTTTACAGTAGTATTGTACTAAAAGCGCGGAAATCACTATGTGATCCGTGTAAAATCATCGAACCTTTAAACAAACTTATAAGTAAAGGTTATCTAACCAATGTTGTAATTAGATCTTTGAATATAGTTTACAGTGGCACAAATATCGATTTTGTCATCAGCAAATTAAAACAAGACTAAATTTGTATTCTTTTCAAACGGTTTTTTTGGAATGTATAAATACACATTCACGTTCATTTTCTATATAGAGATTACTCTATCTATATATAACATTATACTTATTTATTAAAAGGTTAACTCCTAACTATCCTACTGCCTGTCGATACTTTTATTTTGGCATTGCACAAGTCATGTCTTCTTTGACTGTCCATGACGTTAAAACACTAAATCCCTGGGATGTGTTTTAGTTGATATTAGTCTCTGATGCATGAATTTTTATTACTAATTGTTTTTGGCGTTTCTAGCTTTCAGTAACTGTGAGTACTCTCAAATCGTACTTTCGTGTTATTTGACCTGTTAATACAATTTGTAATGTATTTGTGTTATTTAATGATTACTTATTTAGTGTTATATCTCGTCTCACTATTTTTTATATTTACCACCTTTAATAAGTGTTTAGTATAACGATACATTTTCACTTCTGTTCTCGTACTATGAACAACAAAATTATTTATTTTGTAAAAAATATTTCCGTACTCCATATATACCTTACAACAAAATTATTTAAATTTACCTGTGTACGTTATTTTAATTGGCGGCATTTTGTCCAAGGTTATGGTTGTCTTTCTGATATTGTTTTACATCTAACCCCCTTGTTTTATTAATTTTGTATTTACATTGTGTCATAGATCAAATTTATTCGTTCAGTGTATGTTCACTTGTTTTTGTTAATATGTCTTTTGATTGAGTTAAGCCATTGCAATTGATATTTTATAGTGTGTCTTTCTATGTTGTTATGTTACACTATTGTTTCAGGTTAGGGTGAAGGTTGGCGCCTATTAAAACGTTTAAACCCGCTGCATTTGTTTGCACCTGTCCTCAGTCAGGAACCTGATGTTCAGTGGTTGTCGTTTGTTGATGTGGTTTATAAGTGTTTCTCGTTTCTCGTTTTTTTATATAGATTAGATCGTTGGTTTTCCTGTTTGAATTGTTTTACACTAGTCATTTTTGGGGCCCTTTATAGCTTGCTGTTCGGTGTTAGCCAAGGCTCCGTGTTGAAGGCCGTACTTTGACCTATAATGGTTTACTTTTACAAATTGTGACTTGAATGGAGAGTTGTCTCATTGGCACTCATACCACATCTTCTTATATCCAATTAACTATTTTCTCATTTATGCAAAAAAAATACATTTCATTAAATAGAAGACTACTCAAACTAAATTTTGTTGTGATGATGTTTAGCTCAATGCTTTTATGGATTAAAAAACATTACGAAAGCCTGCAATGGACAGAAATATAAGAACTCTTTTTTCCTTCAAATTTAAAACTTTATTTTTAGACCAGACCAGCGAGAATTAAGAGCTTGTCACACTGTACAGATACTTGCCAATTGTTAAAATCTCTATAGCAACATCTAGATATGGTTTTATGTCTTTTTCACACTCAGAATACCCTATTTATCTTTTTATTCCTATATAAGTTAATATCCGCTTTCAAAAAAGGTATATAACTGTGGCGAGCCTTCGGAATTTTGCGTCCTTGATGCATTTCAACTTCGTATTTTATTTTTGGACTTTTAACTTTTTTGGTTCTAGCGTCATTAATGAGTCTTTTGTAGACTTAACGCGCGTATGTCGTAAAAGCCTGGTATCTTTCATAAGTTTGTTTACAACATTATTTTAATACGATAAATATATATCTTTAACTCATTGATATCTGTTTTTGGTATGTGAATGGTAAGAAAAAAATATTTCTATAAAATGACTGTAATACTACTGAAATTAGTATGATTGGTTCTATGTTTATTTCTCATTTAAATCCTTTTACTAAAACTGTAAATGGTTAGATACAAGAAAATCTCTCAGAGTTCATATGAATCTCTTTGTTTGATGTCATTACATTAATGACCTAAGTACCAATTAACGAAGTCAATTTCCAACCAATTACCATTATCAAAATAATATTGGGGTCATTTTATTCGAATTCCGGAAGCAGAAGACATCCTAACGATTCTTCACTAATAGATTGGATCGTTTAAGATTAGAACAGCAACGATCATAACATAGCTGCAACCAGTAAACTCTTGCACATTAATTTAGAATAAATTGCTTCATCTCTTTTGTAAGTCTTCTATTTAAAATCGTCTATGAAATTGGAGTTACACCATAGAAATATATGTGTCTGATAATTGGATAAATACATTGGTTTTAGTCGTGAGTTTAGGATTATAGCTTAAAATCGAGGAAAAAACTCATGTTTTATATAATAGAAATTAAGAACTCGTTGCATAGAATTAGAGTCTCGAGACGCAAAAAAATACATCTGTTAAATTCAAAAGGCGCAAAGTCGGATTTTTGTAGAAAACATAACATTACATGTGCAGAAAACATAACATCAACGGCGCAGAAAACATAACATCACCTGTGCAGAAATTATTATGTCGACCTGTAATCATGAACGTCAGCAATATTAACAAAGCTTGAACCCTTTTCCAAAGGCTACCTGTTGAAATGTAATACTAGTAACAATATCAAAACGTTTATTAGGAAAACCTTTGACAGAATGACTTCTAAACAATAATTAATTAATCGCATGTCAAGTCTACTCAATGTTTTAACAAAGGTGGAACCGTGTGTCAAAACTACCTGAATGGTAAGCTTAAGTTAAACTTTTGAACAACCAAACTCGCGCATTTTGGTGTTCGTGTGACTTTCTCACACTTTTCATGTTCTTTTACCTTGATTTGTATCTTCGTAATGCATTTATGAGATTTAAACATCGATAAGCTACTGCTGTCTTTAATTTAGATCATGACGATCGGTATTATTAATAAAAGTTACCATATTTAGATGACAAGTATCATTATCAAAACTGTATCATTATACAAAGATCCCAAAAAGCATATTCTTAAGTGGAGCAATATGTCAAAACTATCCTTAGCATAATATAATTTACGTTGAAAGAGAGACTTAACAAATAATTATTTTGTCAAGATGACCAAAGGCTGTAAATGTGAAGACGGCACCTAACATCTTATTGATTTGATTCACTAATATTGATATGATATATCAATACTATCTAAATTAATATAAATATTTTTCTTTTCCCTGACAAATGACGCAGAAAGAGCTCTATAGTTTTCAGGGTAAAACATTAAGATGAAAAAGAATTCATAACAAAAGAACATAAAATCAAATAGCCATTATCACTCTTAAAGAGAAAAAAAATGGACAACTAGCTTTATATGTTTCAACATGAAAAATATTGTATGTATTCAATGTTGTATCATTGTGATAACTATTGCTGTTGAATCAATGCTCACAAATTAATCGTTACCAATTAACAAACATTCAGTCTAAGTGATTCTAAAGATAACATTTTGGTATTTCGTTGCTTTTCAAGTTCCGGGGAATATGCGTATTTATTCTATAACTGAGATTTGTTTGAATTGCTGATTTAAATCACTTACAATGCATTAACCTATTTCTTTTTTAAAGTAATATTGTTTAAAAAAAACATAAGTTCATAAAGAGATGAAACAAATTATTGATTCGTATATTACTAATTTCATATTTTGAGGAATTCAAAATATGTGAAAGTTATGAAAGTTAATTAATTCAATTTATTTTTGATGGTATAATAATAAACAATAATGATAATAATAAGATAATGATTAAAATTTGTATTGTTGTCCCTTGATTTACACAAAATACAACACGTACTGACAATTCTAGTCTGCCGTACCAATACTATAGTTCCTCACAAGATTTTGTGAGGTAGAAGAATCCGGCCTTAAATGATCAAATCTACTTTTTATGTTTAAAAATAGGCAGATCGGTCATTTCTAACTTCATTTACTCACTGCTTTTGTTTGGGTTAGATTGAAATGATAACAGCTTAATAAGACTGAAAAAAACACTATTTTCTGTTAAGACCCACAAGCTTTTTACCTAGTGTAGAAGTGCGTAAAATATATTTTAATCTTTCTTTTTTAAAGTAACAACTTTTTCAAAAGAATGAAAACGGATGATCTTTAAAGCTTCTAAAATTTCTGAAGAATGCGCTAATTCAATACTGTATAAATTTTGTATTTCTTTTCCCTTTTTTTCTTTTTGAGATTTATTTCAGAAGAATGTCTTCGCTGTCCAAAATTGAGTCAATGCAAAATTTGGTGTTTATGTCATATATTTCGTTTTTCCGTTATATATTCTCATTTTGTTTAATCTCTGATGCTTTTAAAGATTGGCAAACAGTACAGACGCTTGCTAATCGTTACAGACTTTATAATGACCCAAATATGTCTTGTTGGGTGAACCTTTAAAGTGTAATTGTTGTCTGAATATTTAACGTACACATGGCTAAAAATTGCTTCATGCATATGATACATTTCTAAATAGATTATCAAATAAATGGAGGAAATGAAATTACATATCAATCACTTACCTATAAACATTATTATGAAGTTCATTATAACTGGCAAATGCAAGTAAAACACCAAATCCTGGTCCCAATGAGAAAAACACTTGTGTTGCGGCATCTACCCATACCTATAATTAAAATATTTGACTCAAGTAGGTACAAGCGTACAAGGATGTTATTCTTTAATTAATTTTAATGATCTCTTGAAAGTAAAGCACTTTTTTAAAAAGACGCACAATGTTCGGGACAACTCAATAACGTAGATGTATAAATGTTCTAATTTAGTTTTATTGTCCCCTATCGTTTGTCCCCTATCGTACATTTTCATTTTCTGCAACTACGCACTACCAAATTCCCCTGGTGTTCTGTATCCGATATGATTAGATAGTTATAAGATTCGTAAAATGGTTCATTATCAAACTATACTGCTCCTGATAAGATAGTTTCCTACGAAATAAACTCAGAAAAAAACCGAGCAGGATTTCAAAGTCCTTCTGACGCTAAAATTCACTAACCAACCGCAACAAATGACAAATATATGTAAAGGACAGGTTCTTATTTATTCTACTCAGTCCAATTAAGGTTAGGTATACTGGCGTCGAAGAGAATTAAAAATGCTTAATCCTACATATGTAGTATAGGTAAATACAGCATTCCATAATTGGTTTTTTTTTTTCGATAGGGATGATGTGAGCAAGGAGGCTATTGTTAAAAGTTTAAAGGAATGGAACCTGCTTACCTGTGATTCCTGAAGTTTTGTGGTATTAGGGGTGAGGTAGTAATAAATCCCTGTCCAGGCGCCATCAAGTGTCATTCCTCTTATCATCAAAATAAACAAAACCACATACGGAAACAAAGCTGTAAACCATACAACCTGTCAAATATCAACATTATCAAATTGAACGTTTATCTTAGGCTGTATAAAAAGCGTATAGTCTAAAACATAAAAAACAATGCACATATATAAAAAACAAGAATGTGTCCAGAGTACACGGATGCCCCACTCGCACTATCATTTTCTATGTTCAGTGGATCGTGAAATTGGGGTCAAAAATATAATTTGGCATGAAAGATCATATCATAGGGAACATGTGTACTAAGTTTCAATTTGACTGGACTTCAACTTCATCAAAAACTACCTTAACCAAAACTTTAATCTGAACGGACGGACGGACAGACGGCCGGACGAACGGACGGACGAACGAACGAACGGACGGCACAGACCAAAAAACATAATGCCCCTCTACTATCGTAGGTGGGGCATAAAAACAATCCACATATATAAAAAAACAGTACATTTAGTATATGATGACTAACAATCTAGTACGACCTCACTATTATCGTCCGCCTTGAATTTGACCGTTCACCTTAAAGCTAATGGTTCGGTATTAGTTTGCATTAATCGTAAAAGTAAAATCAAAAAATACTGAACTCGAGGAAAATTCAAAAGGAAAGTCCCTAATCAAATGGCAAAATCAAAAGCTCAAACACATCAAACGAATGGATAACAACTGTCATATTCCTGACTTGGTACAGGCATTTTCTTATGTAGAAAATGGTGGATTGAACCTGGTTTTAAAGCTAGCTAATCCTCCCACTTGTATGACAGTCGCATCAAATTCTTTATATTGACAACGATGTGAACAAAACAAACAAAAACAATAGGTAAAATGTCACAAATAGGGTAAATAGTCTAATTCGGTAGGTCACATTCGTGAAAAGGAACTGGATTGTAGTTACGACATAAGGAACATATCCTATATCATCTGTGAAACGGGTATTCCATAAAGGTCAACCAACTCGTGATGGCGTCCGTAAAATTTACAAAGTGATGATTTCACTTCACCATTTGGAACTCTTAGTTTAAAATGAAAATCCACAATTGGGAAGCTGAAATCATCTCTTTTGTCGTAAAGTTTTGTTTTCAACCGACCCTTATAGTCAATTTCTAGGTATACATGATGTGTGTAACTGGAACTATAAGTTCACCAAATATGGAAAGCTAGAAAATATTGATACGACTGATAGCATAACACCAAATCAGGAAAAAAAAAGAAAAAAAAAGCAGAACAGACAATACTATTTCTGTATTTTTTCTATTATAAACGTTTTATTTATTAAAAACACTATAAGAGTATTTCTACCTCAAGAATCAGACGTCCTTTGGAGTATTTGGAACATATTTTTTTTCGAAATTTCTTGCTTGCTATGCTCTTCAATCGGTTGACCGATACGATGTGTCGGTTTCTCAACTCACTAGCGAGCGACATGTTTTCGAGAACTTAGATCTTTAGATACCAGAATAGTTGTTTGATCTGAAATTTTACCGACTGTATCCATTTTTCGATTGTGACATTATACTGAGTGTAAATTTGCATAGTGGGTGATGCATGCATAGCAGGAGACGCGTACCCATGTCGATCCATAAGGTCTCTCTTCTTTTGGCGTCCATGCGATTTCCTCAGTTTCTGTTTGTAACCTTGATTTGTCTCTTCCCAATTGTTTAACAAGATTTTAACATCGGGAAATTACTGTCGCCTTAAATTACGATGTTTTGTCGTAATTTCTCAGCAGATACGATGAAAAGTGAAGAATCGAGGTATAAAAAATTCAATACTAAGTATTTTCATATTAATTTATAAAGGAAGAAAAAAGTCGATTCATAATTATTTCAATTATTTGATCTTCTCTGTAATTTACATCCTCTATATTTTACATGGGGTAATACTATCAATATATCAAATGTATTTCGATCTTTTTAAACGATTTGTTCTGAAATTGTAGTCTTCTACTGTGATGATAATTGTTGCTGATTATTCCAAACAACTTGGGTATCAATTGCATGTTTACACACTGAACATAATTAAGTACGAAATGTTAAATCATATTACATTATTGTTCGAAGCAGGCTAATTTATCCCCAATTGCCAATGTAAAAATCATAACAGAAAGCACATTTAACAGCCAATGACAATTACCGCATTTATATCCAAGAAGACATCAAAATAACGATATTACACAATGGGTGGATTTTTTTAAGGTAAGTCGACCGGGCTGAAGGATGGAAATTTGAACAGCCACTGGAATGCAAGGTGGAGAGAGAGCAGTAATTTTCGTTTCAACGGCCATCTAAGGATCTCCAAACAGTTTTGCAAGGTTTCTTTAACGTAAAGCGAGCGTTAAACTCTTCCTATAGAGGCCTCAGATTCAAAATCCATATTCCGACCAATAGCGACTGCACAATCATACATCCCGCACACCATAATGAACATATCACTTTTGCAATGGTTTTACTACAGGGTCGGAGAAATCCAGTGATAACCATATTTCTATACCCGAGTCATGGTTTTACTACAGGGTCGGAGAAATCTAGTGATAACCATATTTCTATACCCGAGTCATGGTTTTACTACAGGGTCGGAGAAATCCAGTGATAACCTTATTTCTATACCCGAGTCATGATTTTACTGCAGGGTCGGAGAAATCCAGTGATAACCATATTTCTATACCCGAGTCATGGTTTTACTACAGGGTCGGAAAAATCCAGTGATAACCATATTTCTATACCCGAGTCATGGTTTTACTGCAGGGTCGGAGAAATCCAGTGATAACCTTATTTCTGTACCCGAGTCATGGTGTTGCTACAGGGTCGGAGAAATCCAGTGATCACCTTATTTCTATACCCGAGTCATGGTTTTACTACAGGGTCGGAGAAATCTAGTGATAACCATATTTCTATACCCGAGTCATGGTTTTACTGCAGGGTCGGAGAAATCCAGTGATAACCATATTTCTTTACCCGAGTCATGGTTTTACTACAGGGTCGGAGAAATCCAGTGATAACCATATTTCTATACCCGAGTCATGGTTTTACTGCAGGGTCGGAGAAATCCAGTGATAACCATATTTCTTTACCCGAGTCATGGTTTTACTACAGGGTCGGAGAAATCCAGTGATAACCATATTTCTATACCCGAGTCATGGTTTTACAACAGGGTCGGAAAAATCCAGTGATAACCATATTTCTATACCCGAGTCATGGTTTTACTGCAGGGTCGGAGAAAATCCAGTGATAATCATATTTCTATTCCCGAGTCCTTTATTTTGGTTATTTTAGCATTTATGTAGTTGTTTTATAAAGACTTAAGTACACCAATTGTATTGCAGGTACAAATAGACCCTTATTGTATCAGTTGTTCACTTGTTCCATTGGTTGATAACGTTTGATTTGGTCGGTTTTTATGGAATTTCCCTTTTTGAATTTGCCTTGGTGTTGGAAATTTTTGTTAACTTTTGTTATTTACTGTGAAACTTGGCAACTGTTATTGGTTGAAGGTTGTACCATTCTGATCTGATTCAATACCTCGTCATATACTAGCATTACCTCTGCAATTGGCAGGGAGTTCGTTACATTTGAAATCCATCGGTTTGGTGATTGCATATGAATAAAATTATATCACTCTCATTTACTTTAAATTATCAATCCAAAACTTCCAACATATTAATAGAAAAATTACAAATTTCTAGCTACACGCATTGTAAGCAAATAAAATAGAGCCTTACATTTCAATATCGCTCAAAATAACCTTCATCACCTTTGCAGCATTGCATTCCATGTTTGGTTTTTCTAACAAAACGATAACTACCGCATATTTTTCATTTAAGAGATTGGTATATTCCTACATGTCATTGTACTATTTCATAAAATTATATAATAGTATATGTTTATTCGCATAAATGGTCTCTTTACGTATGTACAAAACAATCATGCTGCATTCTTTCGACATAACGTAATTCCATTTTCAACGGATTTGAAAAAATGTCATAGAGATCACGAAGTTTAATCTCCGTGAAAATTTACCGTTTTACAGCAACAGAAATCATGATATTAAAACTCCGCGAAAATTATACCATTTCACAGTAATAAAAATGAGAATATATCTATAAATGAAAAAAATTCTTGAGTCACTTCAATCCTTGTATTTATGATGAGTTTATTCATATTGCAATACTACACAGATGTGTTTTGGTATTAAGTTCAGAATGATATAAGTGGCCATGTGAATATGCAGATGATTTTATATCATAAATAATTTCAATGAGACAAGTGTTACCTTTCCCGATGTGTGAATTCCTTTCCACATACTGAAGTAACAGATTACATAAACTCCAAGGAGACACAAAGTGATCTGCCAGTTTATTCCACCAACGTCGAAAATTCCGGTACTTTTATGTAATTTTAACATACCACGACTATGAAAAACAAGATATTGAATATCAAAATACTGTCTAAGAATATCAAAAGTACTTGTACAAGGCTTCAAAATGGATAGAAATTCCAACAAATTTGATTCTTTTTTTATTTAAATGTCATTGCATAACAGAATATTTCTTATTCCCCATTTTATCCATTGTATCTTTTTCAATATCTTTTATTTTCATTGTGACCTCATAATAAAGATAGAATAGCGACATTTCTGAAATCAAACTTATACATCTGAAATATTGAATCCCTTAGAATAATCCAATGATTCCTGTCCTGAGAGGTCAAAATAGTTTACATTGTGAATGGGGAAAAGTATTTTAAACCCATGACAATGTAAACATATTTCTAAAAGTTGTTCTTGAAGTTTTAGATGTGAGATTAACTAATCGTATTGTAGGGATACCTTTTCAAATTGTGGTTTTGTGTCTTGAGATGAAACATATGAAAAGAACTGCGAACTGAGATCAATATTGGGCAACTTCGGGGGGATTGAAAAGCTGAAAAAATAAATCTTCAAAAATCAAGGCTTTCAAATTTGTAGAAACTTATGACGAAACACTTCTCAGCCTGAAAATACATGTTTGAGTAACAGCAGACAATCTGCCACAGCAAGTCATATTTACACATCACAGTTTATAAAATATGTCAGAATTTGTTCTTGCTTCATATCGGTAATTTCGTTGATCGTACAAGAGCGAACAAAATTTTCAACTCAATGGATACATTTAAACTTGTTAATAATCATAAATCCCACATGTTCATTAATGTTAACTATGACATTATAACTAGTGGGGTCAGATTCATTAATATTAACTACGATGTTATAACTATAGGGGTCCGGTTCATTAATGTTAACTATGGCGTTATAACTAGTGGGGTCCGGTTCATTTATGTTAACTATCTATTATAACTAGTCGGGCCCAGTGCATTAATGTTAACTATGACGTTATAACTAGTGGGGTCCGGTTCATTAATGTTAACTTTGACGTTATAACTAGTGGGTTCCGGTTCATTAATGTTAACTATGACGTTAAAATCAGTGGGGTCCGGTTCATTAATGTTAACTATGACGTTATAAATAGTGTGGTCCGGTTGTTTAATGTTAACTATGACGTTATAACTAGTGGGGTCCGGTTCATTTATGTTAACTATGACGTTATAACTTGTGGGGTCCGGTTCATTAATGTTAACTATGACGTTATAACTAGTGGGGTCCAGTTCATTAATGTTAACTATGACGTTGTAACTAGTGGGGTCAGGTTCAGTATTATAGATACAATGAAAAAGCGTTTATTCTTGAAAAAGAAACCATGAGCCCGGAGAGCGAATGGTTTGTTTTTCATCAATTAACCCTTATCCATTGTATCTCTAACTTAAACTATTTAGTTGATGTCTTTTGAAAATTAAAGCCTTTTCTTAATTAGAAGGTATTGTAAATGAGTTTAAATTACCATGTAAGCATGTTCAACGATGCAATAATAAATCTTAGTTCACAATTAATTTGTTAGGGAAATACAAATATAACATAACACGTCTGTCTTTAAATTACCAAGCATCTTAATATCATCCATAATTTACAAAATAAGACATTCGAACTTATTTCTAAGTATATATAATAAGTATGCTACCGAAAATTCTATCAAGATGTCTAATTTTAGGCACAACACGAGTTACTCGCATAGGGATGTGCGAATAAACATTTGTAAACATATGTAGCAAAACAGATGAAAGCATATTATATTTATAAAACAAAAATTGACAAATTTAATGTAATAATTTTCTTTTCAAATATGTGAAATAGCCAATAATAATCCCAAAAATAAACGGGAAAACCTGCTGTTATTACAAAAATATCCACAGTAACATACAAAATAAGAAAAACAGAAATAAAGAATAGGGACAACATTGAATGAGACTACAGGGATTCGAACCTAAACCGACAAGTCTCGCCTCTACCTTTTACTTGACACTTTATCTCATTGATCTTAACCATGTTAACCTCGCGGTTGCCAACTTATACTATACGATTGTCTATTATGTATACATAAAGGTACAAGCCCTGTGTGTCCGTTGTACCAATGTGTATCATACATCTAAATTGCAACCCATTGGTAGCCGAGAGGTTTCGTCGATGTGTTCAGTGATGTCAGTCACATGATTTCAAGGAGTGGTTCGATTCCCAATGAAGGCATATAGATATTACAAAAATTAATGATAAGTTTTTAAAATTAATTCCACTAGTGAACAGAATTCATTAAATTAGCCAATTCAAATTAAATGAAATTAGGCACACAAAGGAAACAATTGAATATAATTTGGTGAGTCCATTTAAGCGACAGATTTAGGAAGTGTTGATTCTAGAAAAAGGGTCCACCGTAAATGAATAAGCTAACGTCACAACAATGGTTTAATTGATGGTAATTATAACATTATAACTATTGGGGTTAGATTCATTAATGTTAACTGACATTATAACAAGTGGGGTCAGATTCATTAATGTTAACTATGACATTATAACTAGTGGGGTCAGGTTTCATTAATGTTAACTATGACATTATAACTAGTGGGGTCAGATTCATTAATGTTAACTATGACATTATAACCAGTGGGGTCAGGTTCATTAATGTTAACTATGACATTATAACCAGTGGGGTCAGATTCATTATTGTTAACTATGACATTATAACCAGTGGGGTCAGGTTCATTAATGTTAACTATGACATTATAACTAGTGGGGTCAGATTCATTAATGTTAACTATGACATTATAACTAGTGGGGTCAGGTTCATTAATGTTAACTATGACATTATAACTAGTGGGGTCAGATTCATTAATGTTAACTATGACATTATAACCAGTGGGGTCAGATTCATTAATGTTAACTATGACATTATAACCAGTGGGGTCAGGTTCATTAATGTTAACTATGACATTATAACTAGTGGGGTCAGATTCATTAATGTTAGCTATGACATTTATAACTAGTGGAGTCAGATTCATAACATTTACCTTTGCTACTGAAATATTTTGACGGCTAAATCAGTCATTGCAGGAGTTGCTTACACTATCGACACATCTTGTCTCTACATCTGTTTCTGTCTGAACTCGTTCAAGCAAGGAGATTCTAATATTTTCAATTCCAATTTTTGCTAGTTTGTGCCCGGAGTTAACCGAAGCTCAGAATACTATCGTTAAAGTAAGGGTCACAAACACGGCAACATATGCATATCATAAACATCATGCTGATACTTGGAGAAATACCTTAACTTTCAAAAAGTATAAGTTGACAATTTTAATTTCTAGTGAAAAAAAAACAACATCTTATTGATTTGTTTAACATCTTCTATTTTTGTAAGATAAAACAGCACCAATACTTACTTAAAGTATTCTTCTGCAGGTGATGTTCGGAATATTCGGGTGACATTCGTCGTTATATTTGCACTTATATTACTGCTGGCAGTAACTGTTATTGGTTCAAATATTGAAAATGACGTAGTCCCATTGGTAGAATTTGTGTCAGGTGACGAACCACGATATGTACCGTCATAACAATGTTCTGTATTCCATTCATGTCCACATGAGCTCCATGGAAGTTCACTTGTGAAAGAACTAAACAAGAAATGAAGGGCCCATGCTATGATGATATTGTAGAAAAAGTCTGTATAAAATGCAATTAAAACTACAGCCCAACCTATACCTGAAAAAGAACAAAATAGTAGTTATTTGTTATGTTACAGATTTCATTTCGAACGACACATACTTCTGAAATAATACGTATCAAATACACTCGAGACTGAATGTTTAGTAAGATAAATAGGCAAACAGTTTGAGAACATCAATTCCGTAAGGAACTGTATATGAGGGTTCTAAATAGGGTGTCCTTCATTTCTATATTCTTCATTTTTTTTGCCCACTTTTTCTCTATTCTTTATATTTTTGTCCTTTATTCTCTTTTCTTAATATTTTAGCCCCAATTTTTCTTTTTTTTTAAACTTTTGAAGTTAAGTTTTCTCTATTCTGTTCGATTTGTTTAACATTTTGTTATTTCCAAGCCTTTTATAACTTACTATACAGTATTGAATTTGCTCACATTGAAGGTCATACGTTGACCTGACTTCACTTTTCGATTTGCAAAATGAATTTATGTGTCTTACTACACACACTCTTTGCTACATTGCTGCAACCATACCACATTATCATTCCGTACATTGTTATTGTTTGCAGTTTTAACATAATATTTTGATAAATATTTCTGGATGTGTTTTAATATTTCAACCATACCACATTATCATTCCGTATTCAGTTAGTATTGTTTTCATAGGATGTCTGTTTTATTGTTTGCATTTGTTTAACATAATATTTTGATAAGAAAAAATGTTTCTTTACATTTAATTATCTGACATATTCAGCTTATTTACACATGAGTACAGGTTGGTCTTTGCATGAGTACAGGTTGATCTTTGCATGAGTACAGGTTGGTCTTTGCATGAGTTTTTGTTCGAAAGTACCTATTCGATTGAATCTGGACACCTTTTTCTGGCTATAAAATATCTAGAATCCCTGAGTGTTCAAACGTCATGAACACTTGGTTCAGTAATTTCTGTATTTTAAGTAGTGGAACCGGCTTTAACATTTACTATATCTTTTATTGAACCATTGATAAAGATTTAATGGGGATGGGTGTTAGGTAAATGACATCAGATGCCTGTATACCTATTTCTAAGACAGAAACCGTTTCATTTTTTGTATCATTTATATGACGTATTCGAATGTGTTTGAACGTCTTTACTGAAATGTACTACACGCTTATCCCTTTAATTGATATATTATGAATGAAATGAAGACCTTCAAGTACTTATCGAAATAATCGATGAAATAAATCAATTTGAATCCATGTATTATATAAATACGTTGGAAACAAATTAGTTAAGTAAAATCATTCACTGAAAAAAAGTACTGCTAACGTAATAATTAGCGCAAAAAAGGATATAAACTACTCAAACAGATTTATAATTTACCATTAACAAGCACTGACGTTTCAAAAATTAATCAACACGTTGGCTTTTAACATATAGTTTTCTGAAAGTGTGGTGAATTTCAAAATTTCTCGTATCATTGATTTCATCAAATTCCTAATTTTCTTTTTAATATCAGTCAGTTGGAAACCAAATTCACATGAGAAAACTGTTCTTTTTAAATAACCCAGACATCTCAGTTTAAATTTGCGTATAAACTTGTTAGCGGTATAGATAATAAATCAAACTAGCATTCGGCATAGATGAGACTAGCAAAAGCTGTCGCGTTGATGTTTTTTTAAAACCTGTTTAACATGAATTGCCTCATAAAGAGCCGTTTAACGATAGAAAAAATAACAAAATGCGATTGTGTTGCAGTATTAAAAAAAAAAAAAAAAAAATACGGAGGAAAAATATAATTTCAAATTTGAAAGATTTTTTAAACATACAAATGTTTTTGAGTTTAAATTATTGTGAAGTCTAATTGTCTTTGTAGTACTTTGTAGACTACGGTTAGCCTTTTCGTTGTTGTTCGTTTTGGTCATTTCATTGTCTACTTTTCTTCGACTTGTGAATTTGTGTGTCCCTTACTATGTATTTGCTGCTTCTTCCACCCCCCCCCATTATTTCACTTTTTAACAATTTCATAATACACACATTGAAAATGAATTCAACTGCCATTGCTTTGAGAAAAAAAGGAAATTTAAGCGTCTGTTTAAAAAAGTATTCCCCCACTTCTTTACATTGAATTGGGCCCTCTGTGGCCGAGTGGTCTAAGTATTTCATCTACTACATCAATAGTCTGCCAACACCGAGGTTGCGAGTTTGAATCCCGCAAGTGGTAGGTGCGTTCGACTCCAATATTAATTGACTAGGATTGTCAATTTTCCTGCCGAAGGTCGATGATTCTCTCCTGGGCTCTCCAGTGGCACACCGGCTTCCTCTACCAATAAAAACTCACCGCCACGAAATAGCCATTAGTGCTGCAAGTGGCTTTAACACCAACAATCAATCAATCAATCACACTGAATTATTGGATGCCTTTACTGCAATAAAAGCCGACAACCTTAAAGAATACTAAGATTAAATGAAAAACCACAAAAATATATTGAGGTGTTGACAATAGACAATAATGAACTATTTATGCCCTGGGCGGAACTAACTTGCTCAACCCGTGTTTTAAAAGGGTTTTTAGATAGCTCCTCTTCCGCCCTATAATGGGCAATTATGATAAAATAATTTTGATAATTATTAACTTAAAAATCAGCATATGACCTACATTGAAACATAGACCACCCGATTCAAGCCAAACAATTTGATAATAAAAACAGTTAATTAGTAGAATACAATAATAAATTAAAATGCCAAAATAAACATATACACTAAATATATCGAATGATTGGCTTTTCGTGGAAGATTTTCGATGACTGTAGCTACTCTTTAGAAAATGTTATCATGTTTACCCAGAACATGTGTAACAGGAATGTTTAAAGATGATAAGCAGATATCAATCATTGCTATTTTCGTCAGGACATGCATGTGGTTATCTCGAATGGATCTTTAACTTTCATGATTTATTAATTAACTTTAGGTCATCGAAACATTATTTACGTATTTAGAATAATTACGCCTTCATTTCATGGTTGTTAAAACAATTAAGAAATGATTTAAAAGTATTTCAAAATTATATTTGTGTACATAAAATAGCTTGATATATCCAGTAAGTGTTTAAATCACATTAACATCTATCTGATCCTTTAACAACATCAACCTGTTGAACATTTTGTACATTTGTTATATGAAAATGCTACTCCGTTAAATTTATTGACAACGCTCTTATAGATTTAGTTTAATTTATTGATTGACATATTGTAATAAAGACTAGATGTGTCCTTTGATTGACATATTGTAATAAAGACTAGATGTGTCCTTTGATTGTTTATTGATTGACATATTGTAATAAAGACTAGATGTGTCCTTTGCTTGTTTTGTGTTGTTGGGTTATATAAGTAGGAAAGCGTTGATCAACACATTCTGCCCCCACGACACCTTCATTAAACCAGTAAACGTGTAGACAGTCAATAAAACAAACCGGCTATCTAGACAAAGCTACTGGTAAGAGTGACACAAACCGGCTATTCGGACAAAGCTACTGGTAAGAGTGACACAAACCGGCTATTCGGCCTAAGCTACTGGTAAGAATGACATTAACTTTTCCGTAGGTTCCTGAATAGAGTCAACACGCACAAGACCAATATTATGAATATTTATGAAGTTGCTGACATTGTAAGTATATAAAATATTCACAAAAGTGTTATACACAACACCAATATTATGCATATTTATGAAGTTGCTGACATTGTAAGTATATAAAATATTCACAAAAGTGTTAATACACAACACCAATATTATGCATATTTATGAAGTTGCTGACATTGTAAGTATATAAAATATTCACAAAAGTGTGATACACAACACCAATATTACCTTTAAAAAGCGGACACAGATTTCCCCAACAGGTAATAGCTCCTGTCCTATTGAATTGTCCTAAAGCCAATTCCATATAAAATAACGGTATACCGGCTGCTACTAGCATCATTACATATGGTATTAAAAAACATCCTGCAAAAACAAAGTTAATAGTTAATATATATGTCATAGAAATGGAATTTATGCATATATTTTATATCACGTATTCTCCGTTACCAGTGAAACCACATGCATTTGTAACGTCAAATCCCCAATTGACGTTGAGCACTCTTTAATCACAAAACTTGTTTTTATATTTTCATATTGGATAATGTGTTATGTTACTTTGCTGTTCTTTTCATAATTAACCTCCATAAACAGTTAAAGGTTATACATATATACCGTTAATGCTTTTCTTTCAAATATAACTGTATATTTTTATAATCAAATGAAGTTTTGTTCAAATCTGGCTTTTAAAAATTAAGTTGCGTATTTGATGTTCAGGTGTGTATTCTACATACTTTTGAGGATAAGTTGGAAAAACAGTGTTATAGATACTTATAATCTCGGTGGTTTTTTTTAAATATGGTTGCATCTCTAATTTCTATCTGGGCATATATTAAGTCTGATAGTGTGCTATGACAATCTAACTTTTTTTATTTTTGAATCAAGTTAAGAAATTATAATAAGTACTAGAAAATGTATCAAAGTGCGCTAAAATACATGGAATAACTGATAGAGAATCAGAAGAGACACTTAATTACTATAACTCGTCTTTAGGGTTGCTGAAAATTATTCAATTAAACATGGTCACATTATCCAGCAGCAAGATTGAAAAAAGATGGCATTGTAATGTTTAAACATACATTTGTTTAACTAGTTTACCTCCCCCATTTTTGTAACAAAGGTATGGAAACCTCCAAACATTTGCCAAGTCGACAGCAAATCCTATCACAGATAATAAGAAATCTATCTTCTTGTTCCACGTCTCTCTCTCTTCTGGCTTCTCATCTGATTTATCCGGATTATCAAACGGTATCTTCTCCGTCTTTTCCATTGCTACAAAGAGTAAAACGAGATATTAAGCTGATCTCTGTAATCATTCCATACTCATTAACTTTGATGCGAATAAATGATTTTTCTTGTTTACGCTAAAATGATTTTGTAATCTTTGAAGAGAAAAAATAAACTATTTTTCAAACTTCTGTAATTTGAATTTCTATTTCGAAGTAAAAAAAGACTACTTATTTATTTTTGCCTGCCTACAATTTGTAAAGAATGAAGCACGAGTTGGAAACTTAAACCTTTCATAGCATATTGACTGAGTTATTTTCATAAGCTTTTAACAAAACATAAGTTATGAATAAAGATTTGGGAAAGAGGTCGTTAAGACAGCAACCCAACAATAGAGCAAATTAAAAATTCCAAAGGTCAAATTTGGTCTTCCACACTATATGTCAAGCTATTCATCGCCCTAGGTTAACACAAGTTGGAAATTTGTTTCAAAGAGCATGAACGAACCGTATTATATTTGTTTTATACATCCAGTACCGACTGAATAGAAAAATCGCAATTCTGTAATATTGAATATTGCTAATAATACAATCATAGTTGGACAATGTTTGGCTTTGGTATTCCTGACGAAGGTAATTCTAGAAAAAGTGCTCCGGACGCAACTAATTTATAAAATGTTTTTTTTTTTTTAAATTTAATGTTCAAATAGTGTATTTTCTTTCTGTGGTCACTTTTATATATGAACAAAATCTAAATACATGTATCTTGGGGTTCCAACACATTTATTGCAGTTTTACTTCTTGAAGACACAAAATGATATCATATGTTAAAATTCTACTCGATTTATTTGGGGGAAAAGTTCAAAAAATAAATAAATGTCCCCCAATTTGAAAAAAGTTTGAACTTACGCTGCCTTATACATTTGATTAATAAATATAATTTTCCGGTGATGCAATGTGTTAAAAATCTAGTACAGGTCGAAGTATAAATGTAATAGGAATTAGCACTCAGTCTTAATTAAAATCAATAAAATATTTTCAGTTATTCGTACCAGAAATTATGTGTGATCAGGAAGTTCCTTTGTTAGAGATTTTCACTACTATCCCTTTAATAGAAGCTTAAACATAGAAGTAAATAAAATTCCTTTCGAACATTATAATAGAAAAAGAACTTCCATAGAATTGGCAGATGTGCATTTAGTGAGTTCATGTTCATTTTTAAAGATGTCAGTAATCCAGAGTAATTTGCTTTTTAATAGATTATGGTGTAAGTGCTCTAAGAACTAAAATCATTTTTCAAATGTCACTTATATACTACGCTGTTAGTGCATGTAAGACAAATGAACATTCACTGGGAAATTATTGTGTCAGGGATTTCGATACCATAAATTACTTAAAACTTTTACTAAATTCTTTCATAGATACAAAGATTTGATTAGTAAATTTGGCTGTACCTGTTGAAAATGGTATTTCACATCCTAAATTTTACGGTAATATTGTACTTAAAGCGAGGAAATCACTATGTCATCCGTGTAAACTCATCGAACCTTTAAACAAACTTATAAGTAAGGGTTATCGTACCAATATTGTAATTAGATCTCTGAATATAGTTTACATTGACACTAATATCGATTTTGTCATTAGCAAATTAAAACACAACTAAATTGTATCTTCTTTTGAGGCGGGATGTTTAGAGACACACACACGTTAATTTTTATCTCTAAAGAAGTAGCTCCTCACTATCCTACTACCTGTCGATACATTTATTTTTGGCATTGCACAAGTCATGTCTTCTCTGACTGTTCATGACGTTAAAATACTAAATCCCTGGGATGTGTTTTAGTTGATTTTAGTCTCTGATGCATGATTTTTTTTATTATTAATTGTTTTTGGCTTTTACCTAGCTGTCAGTAACTGCGAGTACTCTCAAATCGTACTTTCTTGTTAATTCGACCTGTTGATACTATTTTTAATACTTTTTTGTTATTTTATATTAATATGGATCTTGTCTGTATACCAGCTTTGATTATTTGGAATATCTACTAATTTTCACTTCTTCATACTACATTTGTATGAACATCAAGATTATTCTCCTTAAATCTGTACAGGGAAGTTTTATTGTTGATATTCATCCCTTATGTATCTAGTGTTAAATTATGTATTTATATGACAGACCTTTCTTGGTATTCCTAATTATTGGAAGATTTTATATAGACAGAAGTAGTATACCTAAAACGACAAAGTTATTTTTCATTTACCTGTATATTATGAAAACCGGTTTTTTCAAGAGTGATTATTTTCTAAGGGTTAAATATTTCGCGGTGGTGTCTTGCCATGGCTTTGTTTGGACTTATTTGTTTGCTTTTTGGCCTTGAATGTTTGTCCCTAATATTTTATTAACTATGTATTTATTTTCAGGTATCACAGATCGAATTTATTCGTTCATAGTGTGTTAATTTACGTTTTTTGATTGAGTTAAGCCTTCCAATTGATATTTTATCGTGTGTTTTTCTATGTTGTGATGTTATACTATTGTTTCAGAAAAAGGGAGAAGGTTTGGTTGCATGTTTTCTGGGTTGTGTTTGGTGAACCTCGAGATATTTATTCAGATGTTTTTCGTTCTTAGATATAGGAAGATGTGGTGTGAGTGCCAATGAGACAACTCTCCATCCAAATAACAATTTATAAAAGTAAACCATTATAGGTCAATGTACGGCCTTCAACACGGAGCCTTGGCTCACACCGAACAACAAGCTATAAAGGGCCCCAAAAGTACTAGTGTAAAACCATTCAAACGGTAAAACCAACGGTCTTGCATGTTTTCTGATTGACGTATACTACAATCTCAGATTAGTCATTTTGGTGTATGCGTCATTCGACTTTCGGCAATTGTCACTCTTTGCCTTTAAAAGTAAAAAAAAAAAAAAAAAAAACAAAAATACCGAACTCCAAGGAAAATTCCAAACGGAAAGTCCCTTATCAAATGGCAAAATCAAAAGCTCAAACACATCAAACGAACGGAAAACAGCTGTCATATTCCTGACTTGGTACGGGCATTTCCTTATGTAGAAAATGGTGGATTAAACCTGGTTTTATAGCTAGCTAAACCTCTCACTTGTATGACAGTCGCATAAAATTCCATTATATTGACAACACTGTGTGAACAAAACAGATGACATTGGAAATTTTTGTGTATATAGCTCGAACAAAAAGAAAAAAAGATTACCACCATTACAATGCAGATATATAACACAGAATACACCAACGAATACATATGTAAGACACAATATGCCGGATGCCGATATGAAACTTAGTTTTTTTAAATATTTTATATACAAAATATAAAAGGACACACAAAAGACTCATTGAATAATCAGATTTGATGTAATGTCTTTCACTTCTAAGAAACTATCCTTTTCACTTATTTTATACTTGGTATTACTTGATCTAAATCAATTGCGTTGCAGACAAACTAATGTATTGGTACACTGTATATATTGTAAACAGGTTCGAAATAGTCAGTTTTTGTAAACGTTGTCAAACAGTTTTTTGTCGGTTACTCTCATATTGGCGTTCAACCACAACTCATCACAGAAACTGTATCTTTACTGGTATAATATATCGAATGTTTTGATTATATTTGATTATGCCAATTTTGATATGATCTTAAAAGTGATGACGCAATTAATACTTCGGCAAGAATGCGACTTTCCTTTACGTTTGCAAATATATACGTCAACAGCAGTAAGGATACACAACTTGGTACTCGGTTTTATCACTTGAAAAGGAAGTACAGTTTAATTATCCAATGAAAAGCGAGTGCATAGGATTCAGAAAATCTAACAAAGTCGGAAAGTAAGGAAAATGCCGTGTTCCGGAACATAGCGGTTATTATATTTTGCGGAAAAAGATGACAAAAATCTACCCCAAAAGGTAATCATGGCAACCAATCTATGACCATGATTACGTTTCAAATTTTAAGTTCAAATATCACTTTTTGAAAGCATTTTGCGTTGTCTACCTTATATCAATAGTTCTGACGGGAAACTACACTCTGTAAGCGTTATATCAATTGGTCAATCTATAAACTTTGTACCATGGCTTTGTATCATGTTTCCAATTCCATTATAAATTTTTCGGAAATGCTTTCCCTTTTATAGTTTCTTTTGTTGACACTTATAAAAATGCAATTTAAAGCAATATAATTCTGCAATGAAAATTGATGGATCTGTAACAGATATCGGATAACGGGTTTAAGATAAATCATAACCACAAAATAATATCCATGATAAATAGGCCTGATAATATCTTGATACAATATTACGATGTTGTCTTGAAATTAAATATCTCTTTAGTCGTTCAATTAATTTCAAACGTCGTTTAACGCCTAAATAGACTTTATCAAGAGAGAAACTTCAATTGCTCATTTGAGCGCTTTAACAGAACTATAGATCTCTTTGGCGTTTTTGATATTAAAACGTTTTAAAGACTGAGAACTATATAACGACAAAACGTTTCTCGTCTTTGTGTTGGTTTAACCACGCATGTGATGGGAGTAGTTTTGTAATCGATATTTTGCTAATAAATATCTGTGTGTAAAGGTAAGGTAAAGTTGCAACTTTATATCAAGGGACATATATTTAACAAAATGTCACATTAAACACTTCCATCCTAAGACTTTATAATTAACATATAAGACTAATATGATATTCCTAAAAGTAAAAAACTCGACACTCAAAGATTTTAGGTTCACCGTAGTAAAATTAACTTATGTTTCTCTTATTTAAAGTCTTACAAATAAGGCAAATTCCAATTGGAAAAGGGAGATTACCATTCAAAACACGTATTCTTTACGATTGATATCAATCTTTTCGCATAATCCCTTACTGTTCTCAATAAAAAAAAACTGAAAAAGGGACTTTCATGTATTTGTAATTTTTCTGTAATTAAAACTTCTTGAATTTTGCATTTTACCTCCTATTTGAAGATGGAAATATCAATGATTTTTTAAAGATATGTTTGATTTTTTTTCTCATAGAAATAATGTTAAAATGTCGTTAAAACCATATTTCAGCTTACTAGTATTTACAAATAAAACCGATACAAAAAAATTCCATTTGTTCGGAATTGCAACTGTAAAAACAGAGTAACTTGTGATACACTTACAAGGTAATACCTGTCAACTATCCCGATTTATGGGGGATATCCCCCATTAGATGTGTTTACCTGAATTTTTAAAATCTTTATTATATAAGGTGAACACCTCAAACAGGCATTGTAATGAGTAAAGAGGGTATTTAAGCACACATAATCATCCAAAAAATATAGAAGTTGATTAAAAACACTTATGACAATATAAGAGGGGTATTTGGTCCTCTTGTGCTTAATGATGATGTTTGATGTCGGACATGCGATACGAAGTATGTGGTACGGGCTATGCGGTACGGAGTATGTAGTACGGGCTATGCGGTACGGAGTATGTGGTACGGGCTATGCGGTACGGAGTATGTGGTACGGGATATGCGGTACGGAGTATTTGATACGGGATATGCCATACAAGGTGGGTGATGTAGTTTTCAATGTAACTTCTAAATCAGATATTCTTTATCAACAGCTAAATACACATATTTATACAGAAAAACAACAGAAGTATCTATTACAGGAAACAAGTAAAGGGGAGATCAGTTTTGAAGATAGGAAAAGATTGAAATCGTCTCTAAATTCGCGAAAGTTAACCTTACTGCTTACAAGAAAAGATTAATTAGGAAAACTGGTAAACTGTTTCAAAGATAAAAATGTTATTTATCTTAAAATTGTTTTATACTGTTAGAAAAGTAATTAATCGAACAATGCATTCTTTTACACAAATCAATGCTAAGCATTATGAAAATCAGGTTATTTGGCGAATTTCCGAATTTAACTTTATAATTCTGGGATGTATTCGGTAATGCAACACAGTGTAAAAATAAGGAGATCTGGTGTGATAGTCAGTGCCCTATCCTGGTCAGCAAACAAGATAATAAAAAGTTAAAAACACGTAAGTTTATAACACGATTTGATGTTAATACAGTATATACGTACAATATATTGTAGGGAATATATTATTTATTTGTACGAGATTTAAAATCATAATAACTTTTTTGTCAAAAGATTTTTTTGAAAACAAACAAAACTTTTCAGAAGCATATATTTGAGAGCGTTTTTCGATTCCATTAAAAAAAATGTCCGTCAAAATGAAAAACGAGGTTCGTCCATTTTTCTTCTTTTTCACAGTGAGCATATATACGTTTTTCTATTTTCCAATACTGCACCTATATTGTTTTTATCTTTTAATTTAGTAATTACTAGTAAATGTTAGTTCAAAATTCCCAGTCTGAGTTTTAATTTTTCACCGAAATATCTCCGGGAAGCTGACACTATGAGGTCATCGAAAACAGTTATTCAATAATTACCGTTTAATCCCGAAAAAAGCAGAAATTTCTACACTACCGTATTGCACAAAACTATGCACCCTTGTTTGTATGGTAAAATGGCTGATTGCAGGATAAATGTAATTTTTTAACTTTTGTTGTGTGTATCTAGTTTAACTAAATTCATGTTTCACAAATATTTCTGCATCATTTCTTACAATCTATGGCCTATAATTTGCTGACAAGTTTGTTGTTGATCAGTTTTCGGCTTGCACTATTCAGATATGACTTAAATAATAAATCAAAGCTATTCATTCCAAATTATTTGTTTAGTTCCCGTCAGTGACTACTTATAAAGCACACACAATTCAGGGAGAATATAAACATCAGAATCAATCTGGTCATGACAAATATCCGCATATTTTTCTTGCGTCTATTGATTCTTCGGCGTTCGGTACTAAACTCTTTAAGAGTCAACGAATCATATAAAAGCTGAATAAACAGACACTTTGAACTAATTGAATATACATACTTAAATGTAAAGCTAAAGGTGCTTTGTTCAACTGATCGTAAAACAGTGTAAATAATTGTCTATTGGCTATTTGTCGGAATATTTTTTTGAAATCTTGTTAACATTATTGATAAATACTTCAAAACCTGGAATAAAGTTGGCCGACCTAAGTCTAAACGCAAGTTTCCATCCTGTAACAATGTTTTACCTTCATTAAATCTAAAATTCAATAACAAAATGCTACAATTGAAATAAATCTTTCATTCTGTTATTAGTTATATGACATTCTTTCATTGTAAAAATATTCAATGTTAATTTCCTCTTTTTAGGAAAAGTTTGATGTTAGCATTAATAAAGAAAACCTGGCACAAAAAGCAAGGAGAAAGTCAAAAGGGGTATGATTAAAAAAAAAAAGAGCAAATAACAGAAAAAGCACGGAAAAGCTAAAAATAAATACCATAGAATTTAAAGACTGTCAACTGAAGTTACCGGAATTTATAAAAATATAAGTTACTCTGACTTTAAATTTTTTTTTTTACACTTTGTAATAAAAGAAGAAAAAACAAAATTAAACGATCTTTATCAATTAATACTAGTAGACCAAATAATTACACGAACAATGATGATAATAAAACATTCCTTTCCAGGAGGCAACCTCAACGTATATGAGAATTTTAAATGAAATTGAGAATTACACATTTTTTTCCAAGACACTACAATTGGTGTCATACAGTTATATTACCAGCATGAGGTCAATACTTTTGGTATCATACAGTTATATAACCAGCATGAGGTCGATACTTTTGGTATCATACAGTTATATAACCAGCATGAGGTCGATACTTTTGGTATCATACAGTTATATAACCAGCATGAGGTCGATACTTTTGGTATCATACAATTATATAACCAGCATTTGTTCGATACTTTTGGTATCATACAATTATATAACCAGCATGAGGTCGATACATTTGGTATCATACAGTTATATAACCAGATTGAGGTCGATACTTTTGGAAATACAGTTATATAACCAGCTTGAGGTCGATACTTTTGGTATCATACAGTTATTTAACCAGCCCGAGGTCGATACTTTTGGTATCATAGTGTTATATAACCAGCATGAGGTCGATACTGATAGACTGTATGTCTGTCACCGAATATAGCCTATGCCTTGTAGTTAGTATTTTTTTATATCAATTAACAGTTTATGAACTATGCAATTTACTAAAACTAAGGTTACAACTCCCAAATAGAGTTGGCTGTATATCATATTTGCTTTTCGTTCATGGTTTTGTACATAAATTAGGCCGTTAGTTTTCTCGTTTGAATTGTTATCATTTGTCATTTCGGTGCCATTTAAAGCTGACTATGCGGTATGGGTATTGCTCATTGTTGAAGGCCGTACGGTGATCTATAGTTGTTGACTTCTATGTCATTTGGTCTCTGGTGGAGCGTTGTCTCATTGGCAATCATACCACATCTTCTTATTTTTATATTTAAACGATTTTGTTTGTACTGTTAAAGTCATTCTAGTTTTCCGTTCAATGCAGTTGGCTTCATTCATGTTTTGTCTTGAGCACGGTTTTCATTAGTGTGATCGATATCTAGCAAAAAAATATTGTATAGAATTTTGATTGAAAAAAAAAAGGCAAATGAAAGCCATGTTTTGGAAAGAATTTTGAATTTCTTCCTTTAAAAGAAAATAAAACATTATTTGATATCCGATGTAACCAAATAGTATATATTAGTATTAGAAAGGTTTTTTTTTTTTTCGATTCCATTAAAAAGAAATCAACCATTTTTTCCAATAAACTTTAAGTAGATTAAGAACTTATAGATATGAGTATAAAGAGGTGTAAGGTTTACACCAATAAAACATCAACCCATCAAATGTAACTAAAAGCACAGAAACTGCAAGAATTCTTTGATCTATGATGAGTTTATTTGAAACGGATTTATATAGTATTGTTCTTCTTGTGAATGTATCTGTGTTCCAAGTAATAGCGATATTAAACAGCTAAGTGATATTGCAACTGTTTTTTTATTTTATTTTGCGTTCTTTCTTGTATCTCTGTTACTTGTTCATCTTACTCATCGGAATAAAAAGAGAGTTTTAGGGACTAAAATATATTACTATATGAACGTTAGAAGTACAAAAATTATTGCCAGCTGACTAGCTGTTGTTTTTCCCTATGTGTATTTGCTCTTTTAGGAATACGCTTTTACAGATCTTGCGTAATCTCTGCCAAGGTATAGCTATTTGCAACTTGACAATACTACCGGGCAGACGACAGGGTTCAGCTTAAGCCAAGTTGAAGACAGTATGTTAACCCCGTTTGTTAGATTGTTGGGAGCTCGAAAGTGCGTATCAACTATGATCTTTTTTTTTCAAAAGATAATTAAACAAACAACACTTTAATTAAAAAAAAAGATAATTCATTTAGACGGATGCAGTGCTAACAAATACAATTTTAAACGGAAAATTCGATGCGTAATAGAACAAAAACGACCGAATAAAATCAAAGTAAACATTTACAATTATCAATATTATTATTTAACATACTTTGCATGATCACACATATTTTGTATTAATAACTGTTTTGATAGGGTAACATCTGTGCACAAATATAGTCATATTGATTTGAAATTTTCTTTATTCTTGAATCTAATTTTTTTTAAAGAAAAATATTAATTTAAGTCAATGTACATATATAATTTATATACAACTGCGTCATTTATTAAGTAGTTTCAAATAAAAGATCTTACTGATGACGAAATTTGCACACTACAAGTCAATGATCTTAAATTCTACTATGTGCTCTATTGCTTTTTATAACGTTTTATGCATGAAGGTAATTTTTGTTACCAAGTACAAATTATTAGAAGAGGGTTACGACTGGAATACATACGATTGTGAAACAGAAATAAGTTGCATTTATTACTCTTATATGCTTTTCAACTTCGTACTTTATTTGGCCTTTTTAACTTTTTTCGATTCGAGCGGCACTGATGAGTCTTTTGTAAACAAAACGCGCGTCTGGCGTACAAAATTTTAATCCTGATATCTATTATCAGATGAGTTTATTTATTACCTAGAACTGACGTTAAATGACGATTACTGTTATTATGGTGAAAATATTTTTTTCTCTCCAAAATTGAGAACTTTAGATTACGTGAAACGATGTTTTATTTGAAAGTTAAGGTAACAATTACTTTGAAATCAAGCATTCAAAAATTTCTGAAACAAGAAATAAATGAGAGAAAAAAGTTGACTACATACCTAGAGGTGTTGTTTCCACCACTGCATTTACGGATAGTGGCTTAACGTCGGCTTCAAAGTCATTCATTCTGAGTTGTAAATTACGTCATCACTGTGTAAGCGTCACTGAAAAAAAATCCGAAAAATCAAAACTTAGAATAATATTCTATTTTTATCCAACTTCAAGGTTCATAGTTATATTTTCTTATAGAGTGCACAATTGTACTATAAAATTCACTCTACGCCGTTGACACTAATTTTTGCCAGTCCCTTGCTAAATTCAGGGCAAGCACCGAGGCTCGTAAACTCAGCAATCACTCGGGAAAATTCGGAGAACCGACTATCTTGATTCGGAAGTTGTCTCTTGCTATGTTAGATTGTTAACTAAATCTACCGGGTTAACTTTTAATACATATACTATCTAAAATCGATGTCAATTTGTCTATTTATCAGAAGCAGAAGATTTAACTCCAATTAATGTAAAAACTTAGCTGTACAAATAACTTAGGATTTCAAATGATTACAAAAACTTTATCAAGCTTTAGGAATAATCAGCGTTTGTTGTTAATAGACGTACTGAAATGGTGAAACCAGAAAAATTCGATACATTATAGGAATTATTTGTACGAGTCTTTCATGTAAAAATGAATTTAAATGATCGAAATGGTCTGTGAATTATACTTGAATCAATGAATGACCAGACTATCACTTAAGATATTTTAGGTAAAATGAATAATAATGAAACATTAATTGATACTCGATATTTCTACAAGTGGCTAAACTAATATTGTATTATTACTAAAATACCATTTAGGATGTTTGCGCTGACGTATATGGACATCTAATATTTTGATAACTGAAATTATTTTCACAAAGAATTTAAACATTTTAAATATTTTCTTTAAGTTCAGGTTTAAAAAAAAGATGTCCTTAATTTATGTTTCATATGAATAGCATTGGTAAATATTTAAATTCGATTTCTGTTAGATTTAAAAACTATTTGAATCTGATTTTTATTTTGTTGCCTTTTAGTGTTGGCCATCACTAAGCTAACTTTTAAAAAGTTAATGTTGTATTTTAATATAGAGTATTTGCTCTATGTATAACACAGGGTTTGCAGTAGGAAAAAGTATGTGTTTTATGATACGGGGTGAATGGAAGGAAACTTCTGCAATGTCATGCAGTATTTGGTAAGAAAATGTTTGACTTCGAATTTTAGTCATTAGGATTCACATTTTAGGTATATGTTAATAATATCGCAATCCAAAAATAAAAAAAAAAGTAATTGGTTTGAAGTAACTGTGTTCTCTGACTGTTATGAAAAACAAAACATGACCGAACTTCATAAAAACCCAAAGAAACCAGACTTAAGAACATGTTAGATTTAGACAGGTTTTCGGTTTATGAAGATTCGATTTAGACAGGTTTCACTGCATTAAAAAGCCAGGTTTTTTTTTCAAATATACAAATAAATTAATATCCTTTCGTTTGCTTCTGATTATTGAATATGTATTTTGCATTTGTTTGATAAGAACATTTTTCTTTGTCATTTTTTTAAACTTTGTAATGAATGTTAAAAGAGATTTATTTTGGTACTCCTCTATCTCCAGGATTAAAGACAAGTAGCATTTCACACCATTAGACAAGTGTTTATGATAAAAATGCAAACCAGAGTAGATATTTTCCTAATCATCTTTTGTTTTGACTTAATAGGCTTATAGATAAAGATTTTGATAACATTGTTGCTGTTTTAATCATTTGCGTCCGGTATTTTTTGGATTACCTTCAATTCGTCAAATTACTTGAAACAATTTTTTTCTTTTCTTTTCATTGTTTTTTGCATTGACTCTTTGTACAGATTTACTCTGGCATTGCACACGAGTTTTTCTTGTAATTTTTGTTATAAAAATAAGAAGATGTGGTATCATTGCCAATAAGACTACTATCCACCAGAGAACAAATGACGTAGCCTTCAAAAATGAGCAAAACACATACCGTATAGTAAGCTATAAAAGGCCCCAACACGACATAATGTGTAACATTTCAAACGAGACAATCAACGGCCTTATTTATGTACAAAAAAATAAACGAAAAACAAATATAAGCGACAGCGAGCAACGGCAACCAATGAATTACAGGCTCCTGGCCAACGTTTGACCAAACATCTTACGAATAAAATTGATCGTAAGTCTTGAACAATCAGTAAGCTCCTGGCCAACGTTTGACCAAACATCTTACGAATAACATTGATCGTAAGTCTTGAACAATCAGTAAGTTTTTTTGTGAAATACAGTCCTGGATTGTGACAGGTACTAACATAATGTGGATTTAGACCTTAGAAAATAGTCCGAGAAAAACCTGCCCTTGTACAATACCAAAATATAGGTGTCGACAGGATGTTTTACCATAACTGTTCATTACTGTATAAAGGTACACATTTAGTTATGTGTTCATTTACAAATAACAAAATCAATGTCGGTACTGATAAAAACAAAGTTCAGGTATCTTATTACAGTGTTAAATTGATAACCTTCTAGATAGTTTATTCCAAAGATCGATTAGTATACACAGTTCGTATCTAATTCACAGGCTCTGCAAGCAACATCCCCGTTAAATGAGAATGTGCTATCCCGTTCGTAATAAGTTTATTAAGAATCGACAGGTTTAGGACCGTAAGTGTTCATAACTCTACATGTTTAGTAATGTGTTAATTTACTAATAACAAAATCAATGTTAGTACCTGTAAAAACAATATTAAAAGATATATTTATAGTGTTAAATTGATAATTTTTTAGAATTAGTGTTTTCAAAGATTTCTATAAGTTTACATGAATCGTATTCAAATTTACGGGCGCTATAAACGCCATCACCGTACAAATGGGGAATGTGATATCGCGTTGGAATAAGTTTTCTTTAGGTACAGGCAAACTTCCATGTGAAATATTTGTATAACTCTACAAACTAATTTGCTAAAGGTTTTAATAAATTTGTGGAAACGAAATCCCTAACTTAATAATTTTCCTGTAATACATACAAAAATAAGATGATGTCGTATGAATGCTGATGAGACGACTTTCCACACCAGAGACCAAATGACGAAGAAGGTTATCGTACGGATATCAACAATGAGCAAAATCCATACCGCAAAGCAAGCCATAAAAGGACTCGATATGACAAATGCAAGACCATTCAAACGAGAAAACTACATTACTTTTATTGAAATTTTTACCTCTCTACAAACACGGGCATTGCGAACGAGTTGGGATAATAAACACCGTACAATGGAGACAAAGAAACATCACACCTCAATAAAGTAAAATTAATAATAGGGAACGAAAGATCGTCCCTTTTTCGATATTAGTTTGTTAACTCAGAAGTATAACCACCGATATTACAGTGTTGAACGACATGACTGAATATCAGTAAGCTTAGTACTCGAGCTTATTTCAGCATTCCCCGAAACAGTATTGATATTACAGTGTTGAACGACATAATTTTATATCAGTAAGCTTAGTACTCGAGCTTATTTCAGCATTCCCCGAAACAGTATTGCTATTACAGTGTAGAACGACATAATTTTATATCAGTAAGCAAAGTACTCGGAGTTTATTTCAGCATTCCTCGATACAGTATTGTTGATTACTGTTGTGACGGTTCTTGTATATAAATTAGGGACGTCAGTGGCCGAGTGGTCTAAGTAGTCGAACCTAAGTAGTCAAACTACTGTATCACTAGCCAGTCAACACTGAGGTTGTGAGTTCGAATCCCGTACGAGGAAGGTGTACTCGACTTCAATCTTAATTGGCTAGGATTGTCAGTTTTCCTACCGTAGGTCGGTGGTTTTTTCCAGGCACTCCGGCTTTCTCCACCAATAACAACTGACCGCCACAAAATAGCACAATAGTGCTGAAAGTAGCGTTAAACACCAATCAACCGATCAATGTATGTACGTTATCTTAAACCGATTTCACTGCGGTAAGTATTTTTTTTAATACTGATTTGTACTGTACGTTCTTGAAAATACCAATAGTTAATCCCTTGATTGAGAATAACAAGAGAAGAGTAGAAATCTAAATAATATCGTTTAACCCCGCTTTGTGTTCATGTGCTGTCCCAACTGGCTGGAAACTTCATCAATGGTAATATTTTTAAATCGTTATTGTCATTTACGAATTTAATGTTGTTAAACACTGAGATTTTTTGGCGGTACAGAAATTTATAATAAAATCAAAGAGATTTTCACCTTAAACATAACTGATACAAAAAAAAAAAAAAAAAAAAATAAAATTAAATTAAATAGTAGCCCTTATTGTATTTTTTCCCTTTTTTCATACTTGCCCAGCTTACTTCATGTCCAGTATTATCCCTTTTCCTTCAATTATTTACATATTCATTTTGTCAAATATTTTATTCATGTTTTCAAATATGAGCATGTTATTACTTGTTATATTTATAAACGTCAGTCTCAAGGAGACAGATTTCATATAAGCTAATTGCTTGTTTCTGAATCCTTATGTGTATTTATTGTATATGTATGATTCTTGTATGTATTTATGAATAAAAATATGTTTAAACTTATGTTGTTATATGAAGCCTCTTCCTAAGTGCAGCCACCAATATCAAACTGTACGACAATACGATACTTAAAGCAAAATGAAAATATTCTAAATTGTGAGAAGAATGATACCCTATAGGATAGACAACATCTACAGCGTACTGGCAGTTGTACCCAGAGTTTGCTGGTTTACCGGAACTGAGGCAAACTGAGGCAAACTACTAAGTTGTACCTAAAGCATAGCAGTGATGTGTATCAAGAAAGAACAGTAGTTTGTCCACAGAGCGTACGATATTAGTTTGTACGTATAACGTACTAGTGGTTAGAGCCTACTGCTAGCATGTAGCTTAATACTACCAATCATTAATAGAAAGAGTGTACGCATAGTTCGTATCTACATTCCTTGGTAGTTTTTACCCACAAGATGCAAGAAGTTTTTTTCAAGAACTTATACTACTATAGAAAATGTAACTGTATCAACAAATAGTTTGTACCTAAAACATACAAGCTCGTAACTAGTAGTTTGTATCTAGAATGAACTAGTAGTTAGTACTAAGAACGAAGTACACACATGTAGTAGTGTTTCAGATACTCAGCCTTGACTGAATTAGATATAAAAATAAGGAGATGTGGTATGGTTGCCAATGAGACAACTATCCATCAGAGTTCATATGACAAAGATAAAAACAATTATAGGTCACTGTACGGCCTCCAACAATGAGAAATCCGTACCTTATAGTCAGCTATGAAAGACCCCGCTATGAAAGATGTGAAAAAAATCAAACGAGAAAAACTAACAGCCTAATTTATGCGATACAATTTACGAAATACAAATATGACAAACATGAACCAACGACAACCGCTGTACTACAAGCTCCTGAATTGGGACAGGCACATAAAGAATGTGGCGGGACAGTGATGTTGCAGCACAACATAAGAACAAACTGTAAAAATCATTTCCAAACTCATTAAATCGGTACGAAGCACAAATAAACCAACTCACATAAAAACAATAGACAAAAAGCACCATAAAAACTGTTGCTGCGTCTTATTTTACTTTCAAATCATTTGGTAACGTTTCACTACATAATAGCTACCAAACGATGGTTATTCGCAGATGTCACGCATACTTTTGACAAGAATATAACGGATGTGAATATTTAACAATATGTTTGTCTATATTAAATATAAACTATTTTTTCTTGACAATTTTGGTGTAAAATACATATTTATAACCTAATTATTGTCTATACAAACAGACACTATTCTACATTTTATCGAGATATTAACATATCATATCTTTCAATGCATTTTCACAAATATTCAATGTGATGTTTTAATTTTAGGAACATATTGTTACTTATTAAAATATATTCCTACGAATAGTAAATATTCTCGTTACAGCTATTGCATAACAATATTAAGTTCGCATTAGGTCTAAACATTAAACATGATGAAATTATTAGTTTTGAAAATGTAGACAATTTAAAGAAAATATCCATTGCTACATTCCTATGTTAATATGAATAAAAGAAGACGGTATCCATCAATGGCACAACAACCCAACAAGAAAAATAACAAAAGATATTTGAGATTGACATATTGTCTTTACAACGAACAGTTGTCTATTCAATATGGTAGAGTTCGAGTTGTAAAAAAAGATAAACAAATACAAAACACTGGAAAGAGTAAACTTGGTACCGTTTATTATCATTATCCCAAGGTCTATACCTCTGCCGGTGGACTGTTGGTCCCCCAAGTTATCACGAGCCAAATAGCTCAGTATTTCGGTAGTCACATGAAAATACGGATATTGTTTTTACCGTGAGGATTTTCAGAGATATAACAGGAAGAAAATCTTTGGATTTTTAAGTAGTTTGACCTTGTGCATCACTGAAAAGACATTAAATGTCGTCATTCCCATCTGGCACAGTAACATTGGTATCATAAATGTAAATTAAAGAACAAATTATAACTGTTGGTCCCTCAAGTTATCACGAGCCAAATAGCTCAGTATTTCGGTAGTCACATGAAAATACGGATATTGTTTTTACCGTGAGGATTTTCAGAGATATAACAGGAAGAAAATCTTTGAATTTTTAAGTAGTTTGACCTTGTGCATCACTGAAAAGACATTAAATGTCGTCATTCCATCTGGCACAGTAACATTGGTATCATAAATGTAAATTAAAGAACAAATTATAACCACTAGGCCAATATTCGGCCTCAGTTTGTGGGCTGTAAGTCCCGCGACTATCACAAGCCAAATAGCTCAGCATAGTTACAGTTGGTTCCTCTCATCAAATGTTGTACTAGATGTAGGATTTTCAAATATTTGGGCCTCGAGCATCATTTAAGAGACAACATATATAGGCAGAAAACATTCATCGTTAAATGTCATTATAACTGATAGCAAGTATCAAGCGTATTTAAGAAAATATTAGTATTCTACCTGTCTGAGATCTATGCTACGTCTTTTATCCATGTCGATTTGCACTACATTAAAAAAGAAACAACTTTTTATAACACTGAAAGCTAAACCACTACCTAACAGGTGTTTCCATGCCACCATCATTTCCAAACTATTGTTCCACTTGTTCGGTCAGTAATTTCTCATTATATAATAGATTTTAAATGACTTTACATGCACATAGGTCATTTGGCTTGTGATTCCTCAATTGTTTCCGGAATCGAGCTTATTGTTAATAGGACTTTATGTACGGAATATTTGTAACCCTAGCACATTTTGTTACTGTAAAAAGTCAGGCTATCGAGGCCATGATTTAATCATCGATTATGTTACTTTGTCATTGCATTGAATCTTTTTCCTCGGAGTAGTCCGGTGCTAGTGGTTGGTGTGGTCTGCTGCTTTGTTTAATATTATTCACCATTCCTGTTACTTTTTTTTTTATTTAACTTCATTCGAAAATTTAACTATTATTGTCAGGAAGACAGTGTGGCTTTAAACAGGTGCTTGGAAGAGCGTAATGAAGATATTGACGTCATAATTAAAGTTCAATAGGATATTTAAGATAAAGCACTTACTGCGATCAAGATTAATGATAAAGATCAGGATTAATGATGGGAAAGGGCATCATCAATGTTTTTTTAATGTGTTTAGAAGTGAATAGTACATTGATAATGAATCAGAAATATTTTAATTAACTGTATAAGTCTAAATTATATAACCTATTTTACTGCAAAAGATAAGACAACACAATTTATTTATGTCTAAAATTGCATTTAGTTCTTAGGTCGATTTCCTCCGACATACTTGTTTTTATATTATATATCAGTCATTACAAAAAATCACAAAATGCGATTACTAGTAGTAAAAACGATTGAAAATCAACATCAAGATCTGAAAAATTACTCAAGTATCAAAGTAGGGTTTTATCGAGTAAGATCTAGACATTTTATTACATGTAAATCGACAATGTAATGTATCGAATAGCTCAAAATGCACTCTACAAATGTTTAGATGTGTAATTAAATTTTCACATTTGATCTCGTTTTTAAAATGTCTATTCGTGAATGTAAGTTCGTATTTATTCATAATTATGAATGAAGTTTAAGGTAATGTGAGGTTATATTCGACACAAGCGAGAATGCTTTACAGAAACATCAGATATCATTTACATTTATTACTTGTATCAATAGTTAATCAATAAAAGTAACACTGAAAAAGAAGCAAACCAGAAAACCTGCGAGTTAAATTTAGAATTTATGCAGGACGTCGAATCGATTAATTTCTGGTCATCACAACATGGACAATGAGAATTACAATCGTACATTTCTTTTGTTGCTCTCGAAAAGTAGTAATTCTTTGAAGAATTACACCAAAATATTATGATATAATAACAATTTTGTTTTCCAGCATCTTTATGACAACGATTGATTGATTGGTGTTTAACGCTATTTTCAGCACTGCTGGCTATTTCATGGCAGCCAGTTTTTATTGGTGGAGGAAGCCGAAGTGCCAAGAGAGAAACACCTAAAAGGCAATCATAGTCAATTAAGATGGGAGTCGAACGCACCTGCCACGTGCGTGACTCGAACTCACAACCTCAGTGTTGGCAGGCTAGAGATACAGTAGTTGGACTACTTAGGTCACTTGGCCACCGAGGCCCCATTAATGATGATAAAAGTAGTTACAGTAAATTAATCACTATTTACTTAGTGAGTGAAGGATTTTGTAATGTCAATAAGCTTGTTTGTCGGACACTATTGCATGTTTAAAGGATGTGGATAACTTTTTGTCTAACCATGACTCTGTCGAAGACACCATATGTTTTTTTCTCTAAATCGACTTTTTGTTCACATAAAATATTGACATACATTTTAGCAAGTCCTTCAATTACTATAAATCGTGAAAGCGTTTATAAGCAATTTTGAAGTATTTAAATTTGAAAATGAAATAACAACATCTTACATATTTTTCTTTTTTGGTGAGCGCATGCAGGTTTGTGAAATCGGTCGACATATTGGTAATATTAACCCCAAAATGTTTGTTTAAATCCATGAAGATCTATATGAATGAAGTCGCTTACAATCCATATCGACTGACGTCAGACGGGCGTAATAATGTACACGTGCCGCATTTCTATCAACATTTTTTTAATATTACATGATTCTAAAATCTTTTTCACAACAAAACTATGCTATGCACATTTTCATATTTGATACTAAGTAACAAGTCCTACTAAATGAACTAAGCTATCTGTTTATATTTGACATAATTGTTAACTATATCAATTGAAAATCGAAACAACCGAATACGGAAATAACACATATGGTATGATAACATTTAATAAACCTATTATGAAATCTTCTACTTCTTACTGGAAGGCTAAGCTTTGTTGTCAAAAGATTTTCAAACGAGCGAAATAAGACAAAGCCAATATTTGTAATAAGACTCGAAGCATTAACAACATTATAGTGTTTGTATTTCATTAATTGCATTCCCACTAGAAATACATACGACTCTTAGGATGGCGTGATAAACAATAGTTATCAATACACAAATCTGTACAATGATAGACTCGGCCACAGAAACCACAATCATAACACTTAAATGTTTATTGGGGCTTTGTTTAATTACTTAACATACCGCTTTGAACAAGACTGTAATGGATAGCTATCATAGCATTAATACTACAATAATTGATTCAAGACTTCAACAGTATTTTAAATCATACTGTTACAATATGTAATGCATCTTGATTATTTTTTTTCCTTTTCAATGATATCAAACATTTCATCTCAACAAGGCTTTTTATAGAATGAAATAGTTGTACAAATTAAATGTCTGAAGGACAGACACAGAATATCGTACATAATTGAGAGAGAGAGAGAGAGAGAGAGAGAGAGAGAGAGAGAGAGAGAGAGAGAGAGAGAGCGCACACATGCTTGAAATTGAAATAACTGTGCATGACAAGGGACCAGTAACATACACATTTTAATGATTTCGACGAACCGTATAATGGAAACATACTTTTGATGTAGAACAAATGTAAAAAATGGTTCAGCAGTTGTAAGTTTGAGGTCTCAAAATCAAGACGTTGATTATAAATGTCATAAGAAACTGTTTTAATTTTACACTATGATGTCATTAAATGTTATCGGATATCCTGCATTGGCTTTACCGTGATATAAAATGAAATTGCAAAAAGACCCCTCTTCTTAAATTATTGAAAGCTATCATTTTGCTTTAACCATAGTATCATGCATGTTGTAAATTATGTACATATCATTCACTCATGTGTGTATCTAGTACACAAAAATGTTTGTAATATACTTTATTTAGCGATTGCTGTCATATTGCTTAGGACCAGAATTAAATGCAGTATGATTATCTTTCTTTCTCTAATTTTCATGCTTTTTTCACATTTCTCGACCGGTGTGAGAAAAATATTTCTCGTCTATAGAGAAAACTTTGTTCTCGGCAAATGATTGGTCGAAATTTAATTATGACGTAAATTTTCTTGGTTTCTTCTGAATTTCCTATTGTGAAGTCATGAAAAAAGGCGACCTTGTCTGATGACGTAACATATAAAGAACACAACTTTCTGCAAATGTTTGAGAATCTATAAAAACAACACTCGCATTAATTGCTTTATTACAGAATGTTTCTCTGTTCCTCTACGTTTTATAGCTTGGGGTTGTGGCTCACTGCTCGGCAGTAGCTTACTGACTGAAAGAGGAAGTTGAGCGAGGCTTTTAAAGAAATGTACTTATACACATATATGGAAGGGTTCACTAAAAGACTATTGATTCTGTCTTTCTTTCAAACTTAATTGTAAAAAACATTGCATGTGCAGAAGCTTTGTTTTGTTTTATGAAGTGCTGGTGGTAAAACATTAACAGATTTCTTTTATATACATTTTAATTCACATGCAAGCAACTATATTCTCGTGTATATTATTGACACTCGATAAAGTATGATTATTATTTTCTTGTATATAATTATTACACACCTCTTCAAATCATGATTTAAAAATGTGATTCATGTTTCCGATCTCATTATACATACACGGATTTCATTTACGGACCTCAGTAGTGCATGTTTGTTTTGAAGTACCATGATCTGCCTTTTCTAGTGATATTCACAATTAATAAAACGTATTACATTGCAGGATTGGTCTCTAGAGCAATAATTGACCCTTAGATTTCATGTAGAATGACATTTTATGTTTTCTCAATTTTCTTTTCATCTTAAATTAAGTTGAAACAGTTTTGTATAAGTTATAAAGTTTGATCGAATATCTAGGTCTCCATTTGTATGAATTTGTATATTTCAGACTATAAACACGTGAATACAAGCACGAGCACTTCAGGCGACTTCCGGTGCTCGGTGCGGTATACACATTCCCGCTTTAATTAAACTAACTCACTAGCTACCGTATTTGAAAGAATTTCCTATCGTTATTGATTCTAAATTGGTTGATGTTTCATTAAGAAGGAATACTGTGAACAATCTTTTTAATGTTTCACAATAACGTTTTCATTTCCTTGCTTTCCATTATAGCTGCAGAATGTGAAATAAAAACATAAGGTCACCAAAGGACTGATTTGTTTTCCATTTTAAAATTGAATCATTAAAATTCCTATATAAGTGGCCAATGATGTTCAAACATTAAACAATCTATTATAATTGATAAACTCATTTTTTAATTGATTGAAACTAACCTGCCATTTTATTTCCTTATTCGTGACAATGTTCTGGTATAAAACACTTCATTTGAGTAAGAGTAAATATATTCTTATTTTGGGATTCTATAGATACCTAAATTTATTGTAAACCAGGATAATATATTTCTCAATTATGCTACCGCAATAATATCTATAGAGTAGTGCTTATATATTATATAAGAAATTTACAAGCGGACAGAAAATTATAGTTAAACGATTTTTTTTTTTGTTGCATCTTAACGTGAGCTGCTGGAAATCGAAACAGCAGCTTTAACCAACTAGATAAAAAAAAAAAAAAAAAAAAAAAACGTCCACTCGGCTCTTCGCTATACATATAAATAAGAAGATGTGGTATGAGTGCCAATGAGACAACTATCCATCCAAATCACAATGTGTAAAAAGTAAACAATTATAGGTCAAAGTACGGCTTTCAACACGGAGTCTTGGCTCACACCGAACAGCAAGCTATAAAGGGCCCCAAAAGACTAGTGTAAAACAATTCAAACAGGAAAACCAACGGTTTAATTTATATAAAAATGAGAAACACTTATGAACCACACCAACAAACGACAACCACTGAACAGGCTCCTGACTTAGGACAGGTGCATAAAATGCAGCGGGTTTAATGTTCGTATTATATAGAAATACTTTGCAAATGAAATTGGGCACACAGTTTTATAAACAGCACAACAAGCAAGAATATATTATTTCCTCAGGTTTGTTTGATAAAACAACCCCACTATCAACACTTTAATCTCGAACTTAATACAAGAAGTAATCTTTCTATCTCGATTTTGAAACAAACAATACATATTTTTTCTTTTCAGAAAATCGACAACGCTCAAACTTATATTTTTCAGAAACAGAACAGGCAAACAGCAAAAAAAAAAAAAAAAAAAAACATATATATTGACACATTCCCGTTCCCATTCTCAATTCTATTCTTGCAATAAAGACAACAAAAACACAAAAACCTCGCAATATAAGCAGCATGCTTTATACGAAATCGAACTTACTGAAGTACCACGTTCTAGATTGTACGAAAATAACCTGACCAACATTGCATAACAGCAGTCGCACAGAAAGGCTCAGATTGAAGTCTTACAATAAAAAAGGGATAGGAACAGA
Organism: Mytilus coruscus; assembly: GCA_017311375.1. Taxonomy (NCBI): domain Eukaryota; kingdom Metazoa; phylum Mollusca; class Bivalvia; order Mytilida; family Mytilidae; genus Mytilus; species Mytilus coruscus. Next base: position 97,695,985 of record CM029598.1, read on the forward strand.
GTTATTTGAGGAAGATTTGGATACTCCAGCATAAACAAAAAACATACTCGCCACTACATACACCATTCTCCCAGTCTCAAAAAAGTGACTTGAGAAAAAGGCGGGAGAAACAAAGGGGAAATCCAAAACTCACAAGTCAAAGACAAACTGACAACGCCATGACAAACAAACGACGAAAAGACAAACACATCCCCAAATAAACCTCATAAAACATAAAGACTGAGCAACACGAACACATTGGGGATCTCAGGTGCAGATCCTGCTTCACTAGTGGCCTCCGTCATGTTGCTTATGGCAGGTACAAATTCGGTGATGTCACAATCAAGGAAATGACTTAAATTATATAGTGCTTTCGAAACTTTATAACATCATCATATAAGGGAGCTACCATTTGATTTTTATGGGGGGCTAGGATGAAAATTTTGTCCTGCATTTTTTTAGTTGTAATCTCTGTCCTGCCTTTTTATTTTCACTCTATTCGGTCCTGCCTTTTTTTTAAAGTTTATCCTGATTTTTTTACCTAAATTGTCATCCTGATTTTTTTTTGCAAGTGTCTCATCCTGCTTTTTTTACTCAAAATTCCTGTCCTGCCTATTTTTTCAAATTTCATCCTAGCCCCCTAAAAATCAACTGGTAGCTCCCTAACCACACATGTTTCATGTACCGATGTGGACGATGTAAAGGTTTATCATGTAGTATTCAAGATTTCGCAGTTTGGATGAGTGCATTTGACTTGCACATTTTGCACGAGACGCTTTTGCTTTACGATTTCCTAGTCATTTACTATCGTATCACTTAAAACTTGCGAGATCTGCTATTAATTTTCTTTTACAGATTATTCTGATATAAAACGAAAATAGCAATTTATACATGTTGTGCGTCCGAAGCGCTTTTCTTGATCTATCTTCATCAGGACTGCTCAAGGCAAAAATTGAAAAAAAGGATGTATAAAACGTAAAATTTTAAGAGCTATATAGCCAAAAGGAACCAAAATTATAGCCAATATTGTACTTTTAGATTTGAATAATGACAAGCAATAATTGCAAGGACAACAAGGAAATGGAGTGATTCTCACACGAGGACCTCTTTCTGATATCATTATAGGTATTGATTAATGTTTATATTGGTTTTGATTTATTGCACGTGTACATATTTCAAGCTTTATTGGAATTGGTTGTTGTGGCCTTTTTTCTGGATTTAAAAAAAAATTCTATTTCTTTAATGACTCGATCGCTTCGGTCCTTCATTGTAATGATTGTTCATCTTTTAATGTATTGATGATATGTAACCTGTTAACTTATTAACCCAACATCACTATACATTCAATATGTTAAGAAGAAACAGCACTGACTGATCGGCATGTAATAATTGTATTGGTGTAGGTAACATGTCTACGTGGTGACTGTCAACAACCTGAATCAGCGCGAAAACCCTATTTGAAAGCAGACATTTAAAGCCCATATAGTTTTAAGTCTGAAGTTTAATTTGATTTATTTAATTGCCGTTGGGTCTAATCCTAAACTTACTATCCTTGTCAATTAAGATTGAGTCGAACGCATCTACCACGTGCGGTATTTCAGCTGACAATCTCAGTGTTGACAGGCTTAAAGTTGAGGTTTAAATCTCTGGAATGTTATCCGAGTTTGTATTTTGTAAATGTATAGTATTAATTGACATGATCTGTTGACGAAGCTATAATATGGTTAATACATGTCTTAATCCTAACACTTTTCGTTAAACGGGCGCCTGTGCGGAAAATAAGTTTCTATTGCTTTTAAATTTTGCTCCCAAATGGAAATATGAATTATTATCTTAAAGATGCGAGGTTTGTACTATTTTATCATAAAAATGGCATACAAATCAGTATTAATCAATCAATTAAAATTAATACTGATAAGCCAGTTGAATTGTTGGTTGGTTGATTGTGCTTTTTATTTGACTTTCACTACACATGCACTACACATGTACTACATGTACACATGTCGGAATATATAGATATAATAAGATGTGGTATGAGTGCCAATGAGACAACTCTCCATCCAAGTCAAAATCTATAAAAGTAAACCATTATAGGTCAAAGTACGGTCTTCAACACGGAGCCTTGGCTCACACCGAACAGCAAGCTATAAAGGGCCCCAAAAATTACTAGTTTAAAACCATTCAAACGGGAAAACCAACGGTCTAATCTATATAAAAAACGAGAAACGAGAAACACTTATGAACCACATCAACAAACGACAACTACTGAACATCAGATTCCTGACTGTTAAGATTATATAGGATCATTGCATTAATATGAAGGAATTTTGTTCCAAGCAGTTAGTTATATTGAATGCCGAGCTTATGATAGCCATATGATATACTGCGAGGGACAATATTCCTCAATTTTAGTGCAAATATCATTTTATGATAAAGTACCAAATATTTCAACAATATTAATGATTCTCCGTCCAATTTCTGCACTTCTGATACTATTAGGACGCAATGTCCAGGTCTGTAATCTTGTTTTTTTTTGTTTACTTTCGTACAAACATTGTTTTACTGTGTGGTTCGGGGTTGCTCAGTCTTTAGTTTTTTATGTTGTGTTTTGTATACTGTTGCTTGTCTTTAATCGTTTTCTTTTTTTTTTTTTGCCATGGTGTTGTCAATTTATTTTCGACTTATGAGTTTGGATGTCCCTTTCGTATCTTTCGACTCTCGTTTACTCGGAACATATCTAGGCGGACCAAACTTCAAAGTGATACCGCTCAAGCTTTTAACTGATCGGAATACCTCATGCATGTCTCTTTGCCACAGCTCCTTCTTTTATATACTTGACTTTTAGTTATATTTATTAAGGAACACCAGCAAATTATTAGCAAATATTGCAGTTTTATTATTTTATTAAGAAATCTACATGAAATATTTGATACTATATTATAAAAATTAGTACCTTAAACGGGCACTTTACAAGTTATGTAAATATTGACAAAGCGTATTAGTAATATTGCGACAATTCTTTTAGATATCCACACACACAAAAAAAGGATTTTATTTAACAAAATTATTTTTTTCGTGTGTAAGGCTTTTTGAAAATAATTCTAAGAACTAAATTTCTGACTTTTGTGCTAGTATTTATTTCAAGCAATGCAAACTATCAAAAGTAATAGTAAAACAAATTTTATGATATGTATATATAATTTCTGGTAAAACGATAAATAGTACTTACCATACATTTACGTCTTACACATGTAAGAGGAATTTAATATGGTATTCTGGTATTGGCGATTTAAAGTTGATTGAAAATCCATATTTTGTTACAAAACTTTTTCGATAATCCATTCCGAAGTTCTCACGGTCCTAGACTAAACCAAAGTTATGCAAACAAATTCCTTGCTTCTGAGGTCACGTGATCTGAAATAATTTAAAAGCAATATCTCATTTACATTTACACTGGTACTATGATACTATTTAATGTATAAATACTGCATATATTGATAAGTTTACAAAGAAATGCACTTGAAACGAGCACCTGCCATTGTCCGTTTCTGACAAATGTTTGATCGTAATTAACCACTAATTAAACTATATTTCATAATCGTCATTTTAAAATCCGAATTTTATTTACTAAAAGAGATAAAATTCATTTATTCATCAAAGGATTTATCGATGTAAATTGAACCGTATTTTGCACCGATGGTACGTCGAGTGTAAAATTCTTCCAAACTGCTTTAATGTTGCTGAAAATGGATCAGTTCGTATATGGTATCGGAAAAGGGTAACTAACGAACAGTGTTAATGGTTGGACGAATCAATGGTGCAAAGATATTATAAACACATTAAGGGATCGATGGAATTTGTTCGAACGAAGACAAATTATTCCTGATTGTCCAGACCCGCAAAGTGTTTTATCGATAGCCATTTTAACACTTAAATAAAGTCAACAATCTGGTTAGACAGAGCGATTATCATTAGATATAACTACACATATATCATTCCTGTAGCTGTGTTAGTATATTCTCACCATCGGATATAAATATCAAATAACTATACCTATAGTCTCCATAATGGCAAAAAGTTGGCAATAATAATTTGTCATTTTTGTCTTTTGTTTCACGGCAAGATATAAAAATGTGTAATTTTTTTTATAGCTTAAGTGAATGAAATGTGTACTGGTGCATGAGTAGTAAATGAATACAAGGCAACAGTTGTTAACCAATTTTCAAAACACGTTAACCCATTTTGTATGTTTAAACCAGGTGAGAGAAAAAAAAACAAAAAAAAAAAAAACAGAAGGAGTCCGCATATCCTTTATGCTGCATTTTGTATATTCGTACTACAGAAGTCAAGTGTATGTCTCAATAAAAGCACTAATAAGTTCCCTGTCAACACACCTGATCAAACTCTAATTGGAGTTCATGCGATTCATTTTCGATTCCACCATTGTCTTAATAAGTTTTATGTTGCACGTCGGATTTCGATCTTATTGAAGATGCAATGTGACTCTAAAACGTTACTTAGCCCGAGCCTTTCAGTTTTTAATTACAGTCGGACCTAGGTGAGTATGAATGTGTTGCTGAAGAGGAGTATTTTAAAGTTTAATTACAGGTGAGTATGAATGTGTTGCTGAAAGAGGCGTATCTTTAAGTTTAATTACAGGTGAGTATGAATGTGTTGCTGAAAGAGGAGTATCTTTAAGTTTTATTACAGGTGAGTATGAATGTGTTGCTGAAGAGGAGTATCTTTAAGTTTAATTACAGGTGAGTATGAATGTGTTGCTGAAAGAGGAGTATCTTTAAGTTTAATTACAGGTGAGTATGAATGTGTTGCTGAAAGATAGGTAAATCTTAGTTGAATAACATTAAATGTGTTGCTGTAAGATGGGTAAATCTTAGTTGAATAACATTAATGTGTTGCTGTAAGATGGGTAAATCTTAGTTGAACAACATTAATGTGTTGCTGTAAGATGGGTAAATCTTAGTTGAATAACATTAATGTGTTGCTGTAAGATGGGTAAATCTTAGTTGAACAACATTAATGTGTTGCTGTAAGATGGGTAAATCTTAGTTGAACAACATTAATGTGTTGCTGTAAGTGTGTAAATCTTAGTTGAACAACATTAAATGTGTTGCTGTTAGATGGGTAAATCTTAGTTGAATAACATTAATGTGTTGCTGAAAGATGGGTAAATCTTAGTTGGACAACATTAATGTGTTGCTGTAAGATGGGTAAATCTTAGTTGAACAACATTAATGTGTTGCTGTAAGATGGGTATTTTAAAGTTGCATGAACAAATTATTTACAAAGAAGAGCCAACAAAATAGTCCTTGATTACGAGAGTTTAACCTTAGAATGAGTAAATACCACCATAAATGAACTGAACATTTAAATAAAATGTATTCAGTAATATATATCTTTATTCTCGTAAACCAAAGTACAATGGTACAGAGACATATACAAATAAATTAACATACATAGTATAAATTTTAGATACAAATGTAAATTAGAGACATGAAGGAGTTACCCAGGAGATTCTAGGCATTTCATAATAATTCTTATAAACTTACACAGATTGTTTAGTTCAGACGGGTTGTTGCTATTCATTAGACCTTGAAATTTTAAAATATTTGGTCTGTTTACAAAATGATACTTTAGTAGCATTTGTCTACTTTGTCTATTGCCGAACATTCTAAAATATAATGGAACTCGTCGCCAATATCACCGGAATTGCACAGAGTACAAATACGATTTTCTCTCTGAATATTTTGCCATCTACCAATTTCGATAGGAATTTTGTGTTCAAAGTTCTAAATCTACAAAAGAAGCAATATTTTTGTCATCTAAAATATCAAAGTAGGTTTCGAAATTTATATTATTTTTGAATAATTTATAATTTAGAGCTTTTGGAGAATTTTGTAGAGTAGCATACCATGTCTGTCTGAACTGGTCAGTTAATCTTAATTTAACAGTATCATACAACCAGTTTTTACTTGTAAAATATTTAGTGTTCCATATATTTGATAGTCCACAATTATCAAGCACAGATTTTACATTCTTACACCAAGCTATATTTCCATTATAACTACCAGTAACAAGATTGTATAGAATAACAGGAAGTTTCTTATCTTCCCAGTTACAATCTTTCCCAATAACTAATAGTACGTAATTTAATAAAATATCCAGTGGAATCGGCCAAGTTCCCCATATATCATGTAATCAGGAGTGGATTTTTAAGATTAAGCAGTAATTTACAAAATTTTAGATGAACACGTTCTATAACAGAGGTGTTACCCATTCCCAAACTTCACACCCGTATAATAATATAGGCTTAACTACTTTGTCAAATAATTCTAGTTGACATTTAATGTTTAAACTATGTAATCTCCCTTTTTAGAATATCGTACATAGCCCTTGTTGCTTTATCAGCTTGTGCCTTTTTGCTTTTGTGAAACTTCCTGTTCTAGAAAATAATACACCAAGATATGTAAATTCTTCAACAATATCTAACTCAATATCAGCATATTTAAAAATAACATTTTGTAGTGGTCTACCTTTAGAAAATATTACTATTTTGCTTTTAGGGACATTGACTTTAATTTCCATGTATCACAATATTCCTTTAAAGCGTCTAATTGTTTTTGTAGATCTGTTTGTGTTTCTGATATAAGTACAGTGTCGTCTGCGTACAATACAACAAACAGTTTTAAATACATATTTAGCTCGTTCTCTATTTGATCTGATAAAGATTTCAAACCATTTGTATTTTTGTCCTGAAAAAAGCTTTCTAAATCATTTAAATAAATAGAAAAAAGTATGGGAGATAAATTTTCTCCCTGTCTTACACCTACATTACAAGGAAAGTAATCTGAATATTCCCCATCACTGAAAATTCGTGATTTGACATTTTTATACATATTAAAAATAGTGTTATACATCTTCCCATTCACTGTATGTAAAATGAGTTTTGACCAAAGGCCAGATCTCCAAACTGTATCGAAAGCTTTAGCAAAATCAATAAAAGCACAAAAAAGTTTTTTCTTTTTTTGTCTCAGTAGTTCAAATAAAATATGCAGAGTAAATATGCTGTCTATAGTGGAATAGCCCTTTCTGAAACCAAACTGGTTTTCATTTAACAACAAATATTCTTCCAAAAAATTACTCAGTCTTAAATTCAAAATTGACGTAAAAAGTTTACCCATGCAGCTTAATATAGTTATTGGTCTGTAGTTTTGAGGATCTGACTGGTCACCTTTGTTTTTATAAAAAGGTATAACATTACCAACAAGCCAAAGTTCAGGCACTTTTCCAGTATCAAAAACAATATTGAACAGTTTTACATAGATTGGCATGAAAATCTGAGTAGTGCTCTTAATATATTCATTAATGATGAAGTCATCACCACAAGCTTTGCCATTCTTAAGATTTTTGATGCATTTAAAAATTTCATTTTCCGTAATAGGACTGTTTAATAGTGAATTAAGTTCGTTATTCTCATCTATAATAGTTTCTTCACCAGCGTCAGGATCTGACGTATTTAAATTTTTGAAAAATTCAAAAAGTATATCAACAGGAATATTATTCCTTTTTTTTTCTTTATACGAGTTCAATATCTTCCAAAATTCTTTAGAATTACTATTTTTTAAAACGTTCATCTTTTTTCTCATGGCTTTTTTATGCTTGTTAATAGAAATGTTCATTTGCCTCTTATATTCACGTTCTGTATTCTTCATATCCTCTCTTTTAAACTTGTTTTATTGTATTTATATCTTCTTTTGCTATTCGAAAGCACCGCCTTTTTCCCAACATATTTGGTCAAACCAAGGTTTAATAACTTTTCTTCGACATTTCTTTTCATGTCGTTTATAAGTAAAAGATCCAAACACCGTTTCGGCTGAATCCAGCATTAAACCATTTACAGATTCAACTATTTTATTAATATTTTCTTGAGCCAGTATACTGGTATTCAACATAGTTAAATCATCATTTAATTGATCGATTTTATTTCTATCGATATTTCTCAGAAATTCGGCTTCTTTTTCACAATCCCATTTTTTGAAGCCCTTTCTTTCATGGCATGCCAAATCGTTTATTAAAATGTCATCGCATTCAACAATATTATCAATCGAGTTGAAGACTAGCTTTCAATTCAGAGGCGAATGAACATCGGAAAAAGAGCAGAAAAATCAAGTACAGACATATTTACAACACATGATAACAAATTATATGTACAAATAAAATAGTCAACCACACTAGACTGGCGACAAGTAAATAAGCCTTCTTTATCGCCATCAACCCTACCGTTTAAAATAAACAGATTGTTATTTCTACACATTTCTAAAAGTAGATTTCAAAGTGGTTTTTGTCTTGTCGCAACTATTTCTAATACGTGACATATTAAACTTGTGTAGATTGTATGAAAATCAATATTAAAATTATCTGATGTGTCATGATTGGTATTTGTTATTTCATAGAAGTCTAAATTGGTAGCAGTTCTGCTGTTAAAATCACCTGTAAGCAAAATAGACTCATGGTTAGCTGAAAATTTTAGAAATTCTTGTTCAAGTATATTTATGGAATCTGGTACCTTATAAGTAGAATTTTCGGGTGGTATGTACACTGTACCAATCATAACATCTTGTTCTGTTTTTAAATAATTGGCTGAAATTTTAACCCAAAATACTAAATTACTCTCTGACTCTATTGTTTGCACATAATTTTCTAATTCATTTCTATATCCAAATGCAATACCACCTGATTTGACTTTTGATTTAGTTTTCTATTTTCAATTTAAAAGTATAACCTGGTACATCAACATTATCAAAATCATCAGTTTTGTTTCTGTCAAGCAGATAAATTCATAACATTTAATGAGTTCTATAAATTCTGGATATTGCATTCTGTTCATAATCCCACAACAATTGAGCGACAATATATTTAAGTCTAATGAACTGTTAACATTTTTACAGGTATTGTTGTCATAACTTGCTTTTTTGCTACTTGCACAACTTTGTTTCTTCAACAAATTAGAATCTCCATTGGATTCCTAACTGTGTGGGTTAGGAGTCGAAGATATGCGTCTGCGTCGTTTGCGGTCTTGATGGTGGTCCGGTGTGCGCATTTGAGATGTAAGACTGTCAGTGGGTTCAATGTCCGACATTTGGTCGTTATACATTTCACCATCCACATACAAAATGTCTCTCACTAGCTTAACGGTGTGCCCTTCTTCACGTTTCTGCTTCATAACTGGATACAGGCTTTTGCGTGCTTGTTCAATTATGTCAGGAAACTGTTGATTAACTCAAACGGTTTTCCTTTAAGCCTGTACGTATTTGAAAGGGTTCGTGCTAGATCTTTGTAATATAAAAATCGGGCCACAATCGGTCTAGGGCGTCCGCGTCTACCTGGTTTGGCACCATAGCCAAATCTGTGGACATTGCCAAATTCTATTCTGTGTGTTACATGTAGGAACTGTTGTATGAATACTCTGATAACTTCTTCAGTGTTTTCTCCTTCGGTTTCCGCCAAACCAGTAAACACCAAGTTATTCTTCATTGACCTACATTGGAGGTCAATAACGGTGCTCTGTAGAATTTCATTTTCTTGTTTTGCGTTATTGACGACTGTTTTAATTTCATTTCTCAGCTCCAAAGTGTTATCTGCAAGATCATTTGCTACTTTACTGATAGATGATTTAACTGATCTTACATCTTTAACGTTGTTTTCGTGATTTACCTTGAAATCGTCCATGAAGTCGCTAATTCCCTGTAGGTTATTATTAGCATCAGTTTGATTTTTTTCATATTTTAACTTCTTTATTTAGTTCAGTGTGATCATGTTTTATCTTGGACATCTTTTCATCGCTGCTATCACATCTGCTTTTTAAATTTTAATTTTACATTCAGCTTCTGCAATTTTGAGTTCATTTCTGTGAATTTTGATACTAAATCTGTCAAAGTTCTGTTCATTTGATTAACTTGTGACATTCCTTTTCGATAGTTGTAAGTCTCTCATTCATACCTAGCATTAATTGATAGACATTTTCTAGAGTTACACCTTGTTCAGTTTGCCCGTATAGAACATCTCTGCTGGTATTTAACATTTGGGAGGTATTGACATTTTTTCATCCATTTTATCCACTCGTATAGAGCCTCAAATTGCTTTGCGACACTTGACTACAGTTCAGTTTAATGTTCAATACCCCGGGTTACAGGTAGATTATTATGGTCTCTAGGTTTTACGTATGTTATGAATGAAAGAATCTATTACACAAGTTTAGAAATTAAATCTTAAAATGTCATTTCCATTACTAAATCATATAAATTATCCGGGCGGACGGTCCCACAACTAAGCATAAATTGAAGCATCTAGGAATTATCCATAATTAAACATCAAATATAGCAAATAATTGACTTATCTGAGGAGCGAAAATTTAACGTCTCCATCTTACATTCGTTATGAAACCTATCTAAAAAGAAATTGCTGTCATCGAAGCACTTTTCCGGATTAACCTTCATTTCGATTGCTCAAAGCCACAAGTCACAATAATATTTACACAAGAAGACTATCAAAATAAGAAGCCGAAAAGTCTATCTATCTAAGGACAAGTTTGCCTTAGGAAGTTGGAACATTTCAATAAAACAACAAAATCTTAATGATTCCGTGGGGACCAGTGGTATTGACTTAAACAACGCATAGGAGTTTTGTTGTTGCAATTGACAAAGTAGAGAAGTAGACGAACACGTCTTTATTGAATTAATTATTTAAAATAAAAAATATGCATCAATACAAGAAGGCATCTCTACGATTACTAAGGGTAGCAACATTAAACTGATCCGAAACAAACCTTTCATCTTTTGTGAAAAGGGGAATATCGTTTTTTTTTGTTTTTTTTAAATAATTGATTTATTCTAAATTTATTGAAAGGAAAACTGTTTAAGAAAGGAGGTGAAAATATATTTTGTTTTGATTGAAAATTAAGGAAAAAGATTTAACATTTTTATGATAGAATTTGCCCCAAAAATCCTTGTTCCTGCATTTTATTGAAAAAGTAGATTTTTTTTATTAAAGTGTTTCAAAAATTATCCGAGAAAATAACCGATGCCTCTCCCCACATTAGACGGATGGATGCTGCATTATAAAATGAAAACAACTCGTTAAAATAATTTCATGCGCCCGAAGCGCGTTTCTGAATTACCTGCAGAATATTTGAAAGCCGCGGATGTATAAGAACCGAAACAGTTAAAGAGCTATATGACCCAAAAAATACCTAAAAATAGTCAAATCCATCTATGGTAAACTTTGCCTGAGAGATTTGAAACCTTAGTTTCTTTATAATTTCTAAATTTATAGACGGACAATTTTAGAAAGGTTTGTTATAAATCATGACAGTAAAGAAGTACTGACTACTGAGCTGATGTTACCCTCGGGGACTGATAGTCCACCAACAAAGGTATAGACCCAGCTCTGTACAAAATGAAAACAATACGTTAAATAATTTCATGCGTCCGAAGCGATTTTCTACGGAAGCCGATAAGGGCCATTCAAAAAAATTATGTCGTAATTACGACATAGCATGTCGTAATAACGACATCGCTATGTTGTAATTTCGACATAACATGTCGTTATAACGACATCGCTATGTCGTAATTTCGACATAACATGTCGTTATTACGACATCACTATGTCGTAATAACGACATCGCTATATATATAAGAATATGTATTATGATTGCCAAGAGACTTAATGACAACTATAGGTCATCATAATGCCCTCAATAATGATAAAAGCCCTGCATAGTCAGCTATAAAGAGGACGAAAGATACCAGAGGAGAGTCCCCGACATGACAGCTGTTTAATAATTTAATTCAAACGAGTGAAAATAACGGTTTTAATAATGTACAAACAAAGACCGAAAACGAATATGTAACACAGCAACAAATGACAACCACTGAATTACAGACTCCTGACCGCTATGTGATAATAACGGCAACTTTATAGTTTAACTTTTCACTTTTTGATGCGTAAGGCATTTCAAAATGGTTGTCAGTAAAGGCAAAGTTTGTAGCGGAAACAAATTCATCTTTTTTAGAATAATGAACACTATATGCAATCAAGCTTAATTAAAGTTATTCACTTGCACCTCAGACTTGCACATACTAGAACTTTATTTATAATCAAGTCAAATGAGACCCAGTTGAATAGGGAACAATTCAAGCTCCTTGGAGCCTCTAATTATGTTTGGCATGTACAGATTTGTGTAATTATGAAGTCCTGCATTTCCATTGCAGGTTCTGAATAAGATTAATTTTAAGCTTTTCCCAATAAAGACTATGTTAAACTTTGGACTCATAGTGCTCAGACCCACGGATCTCTGTACCTTCATTTGTACACACTTGAATCTTAATGTACAGTAACTACTGACGCTTGATGCAAATTATTACTGCATTGCTATTGTTGGTTCTTAATAAGATTCTTCAAGCGTGCTCCCCATTTAAGCCCTATAAAACTTTGTACCCCAAGTTCTTTTAACCACTGTTCCCAGGACAACTATTCCTACAAACTTAAGGGAGGTTAGGATCCCGCTAACATGTTTAACCCCGCCACATTCTTTATGTATGTGTATGTCCCAAGTCTTTAATTTACATATTTGTTTTCGTTTATTTTGTACATAAAATATGCCGCTAGTTTTCTCGTTTGAATTGTATTACATTTGTCATTTCGGGGCCTTTATAGCTGACTATGCGGTATGGACTGTGATCATTGTTGAAGGCCGTACGGTGACTTTAATTGTAAATTTCTGTGTCATTTGGTTTCTTGTTGAGAGTTGCGTTTTGAACAAACCAGCGTATCCCAAGGCCTTGGTAACCTCTGTAGGTCCCAAATAAGACGAAAAACATCAAAATTGGATAGAAAACTGAATAAAATGGTTTCTAACCTCAGGATATTAACCCTTGGCATGCTGAATTGTTTTCAGAAATTGTCTAAATTTCGAGTATTTGCAAAATATGCAAATGAAATGCTGTGTTACATATTCGTGTTTCGGTCTTTGTTTGTACATTATTAAAACCGTTATTTTCACTCGTTTGAATTAAATTGTTAAACAACTGTCATTTTGGGGACTCTCCTCTGGTATCTTTCGTCCCTCTTCTATAGCAGACTATGCGGGGCTTTTCTCATTATTGAGGGCATTATGATGACCTATAGTTGTTAATTTCTGTGTCATTTAGTCTCTTGGCAATCATAATACATATTCTTTTATATATATAGCGATGTCGTTATTACGACATAGCTATGTCGTAATTACGACATAGTGATGTCGTAATTACGACTTGTTATGTCGAAATTACGACATAGCGATGTCGTTATAACGACATGTTATGTCGAAATTACGACATAGCGATGTCGTTATAACGACATGTTATGTCGTAATTATAGCGATGTCGTTATTACGACATGTTATGTCGTAATTACGACATAAAAAAAAATTTGAATGGCCCTTATCGCCTTCCGTAATTTTCTGATTTTTCTAATGTTTTTTATTGTTTTTATAAAGTGGTATAAAAGCAGAAAAACAAGTAATGTAACCCTGTAATTATTCTGTCATAACATGCTTTATAAGTTTACAGTAATAGATTAATCAAACAAGACCAACTCAGCGTAAAGAAAGCAGGTGTATAATTTCCCATATTTTGTTGCCTCAATCTCAGCTTGATGTAATTACTATAATAACATCTAACTTGTCAACGCGTTCCCAGCTTCTAAAATGCCAACTTCAAAGTTATTGTATTGGGTATAGCATAAGTCGAAGGATGGTCGATAAGTTTTGCAACTTTTGTAAGCTTGACAAAGTTTTAGACATTTAAACAATTAGCGCATTAATCTATTGGTCATAAATCTAAGATTTGTATTACATTAAAAGAGTGCTTAATTTGAAACCGATTAATAATCACAACATTTGAAAACAAGAGATCGATTAAAATATTGTATTTTTGTGGAACAATTAGGTCCTTTACAATCAATGAGACACTTTAAAAGCCAATATTCAAATGTATCATTTTATAAATCTCCTTCTAGTTCTGTAATCACATAGACTAATGTCCTCATCTGTAACAAATACCCTACCACTTTGTCTACCAATCCGTATAACATGGTATATAAACATTTATGTACGAATCTATCAGAGTGTTCATATAAATTCAAACGGACATTGTTCCAAATATCTGCTAATGACTAGCATAAGGTATGAATCAATGCTAACGTACTGGAATGACTCTAATAACAAGTTTTTTTCTCAATTTTTACGGCGAATCAAAGAAAATTAACTTTAATATGTTTTGCTTAGTTTCTAGATTTACATTTAAAAGGAAAACTCATGGGTTTAAAATGGGACAGTCGAAAGAGGTGTAAATACATTGGGAGGTAAATACAAAAAGATACATTCAAGTGCCAAACGATGTCTTAAATTTCAACTTTATCATGAAATATCAAAAAGGCTAGAATTTGGTTCTTAAATGGATCTTTTTCAAGAAAGTTTTAATATTCTCCATAAGAGTACATTGTAAGCACCAAAGTCATGCACATTTTGCAAATGTTTGTGCATTTTTTTTTACCTAAGAGCTTAAGGGAAACCTTTGTCGCAACATACAATCCAAAATGTTTTGTAACCTATAGGTGTCAAGGTTAATAGTGAATCCCAAGACACTAAATATTTTTGATCATTGGTTGCGGCCAAATATGATTAGGTTAAAACTGTTATAAGTTCACGAAAAATTGGAAAAAAAAAAAACTGAACGCAACGATTGCATGATAAGGAGGTCATAACTTTGTAATTTATATAAAGTGATGTTCCAATTAAAAAGAAGTTACTTTGTATTTATAGTAATATCTATTTCTATGTGGAATTTGTATTTTGGCCTGATTGAAAAAAAACCCATTAAAATCTTGGGGTCAAATTTAACCAGGAATAAAAGATGTAGGTAATAGGCCAAAGACACAACATATCATTGAACTTTTACATAACATGTCCTTCGTTTTATTTTGAAATAGGAACGTTCAGTTAACCAATAGTATGCTGACACAGAAGCAAGAAATATAATTTTCCACTTTATAGATAAGAAAACACATGTTTAAGCGTGTTAGGGGTCTTCATAACGTTTAATGGTCAGTCGTTAATGAAATTAATTTTTGCAGATATTTAAGTCATATCATAGCGTATGTGTATATATTGTAATTGTGATATATTGTTAACTAAAATGTAATTAAGGATATAGAATGCTTATAGCTATTGATTTATATAAAAATGAATGGTATAATAAGTTGGTTTCGAATGATAATGCCAAACTACGTACTTATAAATTGTTTAAAACAGAATTTCAGGTAGAAAATTATATTTGTAAAAATATTGCAGGGAAATATAGAAGCGCTTTTGCAAAATTTCGCTTGGTGTTGCGCCCTTAAAAATTGAAACGGGCCGGTATCAGAACTTACCTATTAATGATAGAATATGTTTTAATTGTAACGATAATACAATTGAAGATGAGAAACATTTAATTTTGAAATGTCCACTATATGCAGTTTTATACGGAAGCGTATTAACGCCACACAATTTTTTTTTATATTTCTTCCTATGTTTGCGTTATAATGCAAACCTTTGCATTAACAGGGTTGATTTTTTAAAAAGTTTTTTCGGTATAACTTCAATCTACTCAATTTTCTTTGTAATATATATATATATATATATATATATACATGTATTCCCCTCCTCATTATTATGCAATGATATGTGCTTAACACTCAAGTATTTTACTTTGCAATAAGTAAATTTTAATACATGCAACTTCCTCCATTTATAACAGCCGATTCCCTTAAAACTTAAATTAGAAATAAGATAAAACAAATATTTGCGTTATAACGCATTTAGGTTTGCGTTATAACGCAAATGTTTGCATTATTTCGCAAAGGTTTGCGTTATTTCGCAAAGGTTTGTGTTATTACGCAAAAGGTTTGCGTTATAACGCAAACATAGGATGAAATATAAAAAAAAAAAAAAAAATGTGTGGCGCTTATACGCTTCCGTAGTTTTACGTGCTGTTTTGTTTAGTCATGCTAATTCTTTTTGTCATGATTTTTAGAGTATGTCATATGACGATAAATTTGTATTTTTGTTTAGTGATGAAAATGTTTACTTTTATACTGCCAAATCTGCAATGATATTTTATTGAAAAGAAAATGTTTATTATATTCTTAAAATGTATATTTTTATTATGTTTTATGTTTTATATTTTATGTATGTATATATATATATATATATATATATAGATTCTACCACTGCATCGAGTGTAATACGATATTTATCCACTCGAGACAGTTAAATTTTCAAATTTAAAACGCGAGGCTCGCCGAGCGTTTTAAATATTGAAAATTTAACTGTCGAGAGTGGATAAATATCGTATTACACGAGATTTGGTGGTGGAATCTGTTTCTCTAATGATTTTCAAACAATATGCAGGCAAACTTATTCCTTCTTTTTGACTGATCTGCAAAATGATGTGTTCTTTCTATGTGACGTCATCAGGCATGGTCGCCTTTTTTCATGCCGTCACAATAAGAAATTCAGAGGAAAGCAAGAAAATTCGACGTCATAATCGGACTTTAACCAATGAAGAACTGAGATCAAACGGACCACACGTTGATTAAATTTTTTTATACAATGGGTGCAGAAAGGGATAAATTGACGAAGAATTAGAGAAATATATATATATATATATATATGAATTTTTTATAATAAATTTTTATAGTCTCTCATAACTGTTTTTAGAGTGGCTCTTGTTTTATATGTAAAGTTGTAATATTATGTAAATGTTTTGTAAGAGGTGTGACTTAAAAAATCTTGTCTTGTCTTGTCTTGTCTTGTCTTGTCTTGTCTTGTCTTGTGAAAGAGAGTATGGAGCCTCATTTTGTATATCAGTTCACATATCATCCCTAGACAATATTTCAGAGCCTCGGGATATGATTTTCCACCTTGTGACACCAGCGCTTATATGGGAAATATGTGTGTTATGATATTCACTTAATACATAAAAAATAAGAAGATGTGACATGATTGCCAATAAGACAACTCTCCACCAGAAACCAAATGACGTAAAAGCTAGCAACTATAGGTCACCGTACGGTCTTCAACAATGAGCCAAACCCATACCACATAGTAATACAAGCTATTAAAGGCCCCAAAATGACAAATGCAAAACAATTTAATCCAGAAATCTAACGGACTGATTTATGTACAAAACAATAAACGAAAAATAAATATACAACAACCACTGAATTACAAAACAGACACAAACAGAATGGGCGAGGTTAAATACATGATTAAAATTGACTTATGCTGAAATAATTTTAAAAATCAAAACGTCTATATATTCCTTTGACCTAAATTGTTTAAAAGTGATTGATTTTAGATCGTATAACATATTTTAGACATGACTACTGAAATGTTTCTCACGAGTAAATGGTGATTATTTTTAACAGTATATTGCACGTATCATGAATAAATATCTACATAAAAAGGATAATATTCTTTTTTTGTTTTATTTTTTTACTCTGCAGATTGATTTGTACGGTTATTTCAGTGTAAGTGGATCAAGGTAATTGGATGATTGGAGTATACCATTATGACAAACAATGGTTGTAATGCATGTACAATGTTAGATTGATTATTAAAGCATGTCAACAAATGAAAAAAATGTCGGCAAACAATTAACATATTCAATCACTTTTACAAGGATATCGGAAAATAAAAAGTCAACATATTCTGTTACAGTGAAATCAGAAAATCAAGAAATCAATTGAGACATCAATTACAGTAAAATGAGAGAAATTAAAAAATTCACATTCAGTTATTGAGCAAATCGGAAATCCAAAACCAAAGAGAGAGAAATTAGTAGAAAGATTGAAGAAAATCACGAAATCCGGAAATAATGAGCAATAAAAATTATAAGTCCAATAAAACAGAAAACATCATAGCAAAAAAAAAAAAAAAATAAAACGAAAAAAAAAATAAAACAACAACAACAAAGCACTTCACAGAAAACTAAAAATTAGCAACACATACTCCACTAAAACCAAGGGTAACAGAGGTTCTCCGGAAGGGACAGCAGTTACTACTAAAAACCAACAAAACATATAACCTGATATGATATTTTAAAAAAAAATTAGAATTAAGTGTAGGTGTATGTAACACAAAGTGTTACGTTTCCAGATCCATTTGTTGTTATGAAAGCATTGCGACATATATACCACCAGACATAACGTAGGTTTGGTGAAAATATATAATGATATAATAACATACAGGCATAACAGGCACGTACAATAACATACACGAAAAATTAACTAAACTTAAAGTTAATATCGTAAAAGTTACTGACAAAAACGTGAATAAATGAATAATAAAAGATTGCATTCAATATCCCTTCATTTGAACAAACGCTTTCAGCGGAAAAGTTGTTACAATTTCTTGCGCAGAAAATCGTTATTTGCAGTTTCGATTTATCTATAACTCTTGAATAAAACCTCAAATACACACAACGATACGATATTTATAATCCTGACCATTATACTTCTACAAAATTTAGTATAGGTTTCCAGATTGAATTTAATATTACTACCACAAGTTTATGCATGAGAAACAATTAATGTAAACAGTAAACGGAACAGAACATTAAGATGTCACGGTGTTCATACTACAAGTTAAATGATAATAAATAAACAACGACACGTCCGACAGACGTACACTAGACTTATTACCACTATATTTACGTACTAATGGCATCACTAATGAATGGATATGTTTGAATAGCGTTTCTGTAAACAATCAAGTTGTGGCCTATTTTCAGGCTATTTCGTGTATGTTTCATATGTATCCAATAATCATAAGTTGGTTACCCTTAAAATGTGGTTGCATTTGATAACTACAGCTTCAGCCTTTCTCAATTATTATTATTAGCATTCATATTAGTATTATTATTATTATCATTATAATTATCCTAATTGTAATTATTTTATGAGCGTTTTAGTTTGCTTTGGCTAGTGTCAAAATATTGCATTCAGGATATTTGGTTATTCTAATAATTTATTACTATATTGTAGCAGTAGTCAAAATACTCGAAACCGCCTCGGTGGTCTCGTGGTAATGTGTTCGCCTCAAGTGCGGGAGGTCGTTGGTTCGAACCCCGGCCCGGTCAAACCAAAGACTTTGAAATTGGTATTTGCTGCTTCTCCGCTTAGCACGCGGCATTAAGGAGCAGGAGCAAAGACTGGTCGGCTCAGAGTCAGAATAATGTGTACGGGTAAGGTGACATGTTTTCCTGCTGACTATTACCTTGTGAACTAGCACGTTAAAAATCTGGCTCAGCGTGTCGGTCTAGTACAAAGCAGGGTTAATATTCATATTAATTTGCCGCTGAACGTTAAACAGCCATCCATCATCATCATCAAAATACTCGACTACCGTTAACATCTAAACCTAATGATATAGAGGAAACGGCTGCAGAGCAGTATGAGTTTTGATATTTCATTTCGATATTAGTTGTAATATCCACCATTTTAGAAGCTAAAGCATATATACGTTCTTTTCTCTTTAGAATTGTTTCACATTTTATCATGCCGGTCATTTTATAGCTGCATATACGGCATGCGTTTTATTCAGTGTTAAAATCGCTTTGTGGCTTACAGCTGTTAACGTCCTGGTCATTTGGTCTCTGGTGGATGGTTGTATCATTCACAATCATACCACATATCCTATTTTAATATTGGTAATAATTTTCAGAATAAGCGTACACAAAAGCTTCGTGATTGATGATTCATGTCGTAAACAATGAATATTTAACCAATGGCATAATAATATATCAATTTCTATTTACAAGCAATGGAATTAGCTTATGTCTTTTGGATTTTGAAACTACAAATTTCAGAGAAAAAATATGGATTTAATAGATTAGCGTTTAGCCTTTGCTGGAAAACAATACCGACACTCCATTTTTTTTTTATATATATAAATACCCACACACAGTGTTGTTATAGTATACAGTGTTGTTATAATATTGCCCCCCTTTTTTTACGATGTTTGTAATGCAAGTTATGTTAACTGTATACTTAATATCTTCTTGAACTGAAATCAATTGAAAATTAAACAGATAATAAACATCTCTCTTTAAATTTTTTAGAAATACATCATGATTTTGAATGGCCCGATATTTGCCAAAATTACATGTGAAGATTTCAAATTTGGATGACGTGATTGATAATATGGGACATAAACAAATTTAAAACTTTTGACATAAGTTTGTCTGTAATTTGTTTATTTTATAATTCATTTTTGGTTTTTTTAACAAAAGTGTCAAATTGACCCATCCTTTTAGCTGTTGCTAGGAAATGCAATAAAAATACTGAATATAACTTACCCAGTAAATGCAGCAGTATCACCTTAATCAATTCCATTTACTCGGAATAACATGCATCCATTCATCTACTTGTGAATGGAAATTAATTAAAAAAAACCATCACGGTCTGCATTAACCTGTTTTATATCTTGTGTTAAAATATAATAGCGAAGCAAAATAACTTTCAACAAAATCCTTCAAATCAACCCTTGAAGCACAGCAACACTACTTCGATTATAACGCACAGATACTTTCATTAGTGACGATTTACTCTGGATGGGCACGTTAATCGTGTGAACTCTGGGTTATATTAATCAGATTATCAAGCATTACTGAAGAATTAGTTATTCTTATATAAAGTCACTGTCACCTACATTCGACACTTCCAGTTTCTAATTGTTCATCATCAATGACAATAACGCTCAAAAAAGCTTTTCTTCAGAACGGGAAAAATCATCCTACAAAAATAAGCTTCATTTCTCCTTATTTTATCAGATTGCTTCCAAGCTCCAAAAATACGATATACAAGAAACTTTAAAATAATTCACGTTCATTACCAAGAATTATACCAAATCTACTTTTATTACTTAAAGTGCATATACCTTCAGTCTTGGTATAGATTACGGAAGAAAGAAGATATGACAGACTTGTTCTGTTTTAAAATTAGAGTATCGTGCATATTATACATTCTTTAAAATCTGACATGAAATTCAAATTTTGCGGTTATTGCAGATATGCAATTTAGATGCATGTCTGAATATAAAAAGTAACGTAATCGAGAATGACTGAAAAAGAGAAATTGTCATGCGTCGAACAGATGAAAAAAATGGAATAAAAAATAAAACGGAATAACAAATAACGAGTCAGAATTGTAGAAAATTGAACTTTATTTGAGAAATGAAAATTCAATCTTGAACGATAAAACGTTTAAAGTAAAACAAAACTAGTATATAAATAAACATTAAATGTATAATTATATATAAAAATAAGAAGATGTGGTATGATTGCCAAAGATATACTGACTCTCCAAAAGAGACCAAATGACTTAGAAATTAACAACTACAGATCACTGTACAGCCTTCAATAATGAGCAAAGCCCATACCGCATAGTAAGCTATAAAAGGCCCCGAAATGACAAATGTTAAACAATTCAAACAAGAAAACTAACGGCATAATTTATGCACAAAACACTGAATGAAAAACAAATATGATATACAGCAACAAACGACGGTCACGGAATTATACAGGCTCCTGACTTGGGAATGGCACATACAGAATGTTGTGGGGTAAAAATACATCCCTCACAAAAAAGAGACATCAACTAAATATCTGAGAGTACTCGCAGTTACTAACAGCTAGTTCAAGGCCAATAACAAATCATGCATTTAAGACTAAGATATCAATCAGTACACACCCAACATCCAATGGGTTTAGTGTAAAGACGTCATTCACAGGTAAAAAAAAACATGACCTTGTGCAATGCACAAATACAGGTTTCAACAGATTGTAGAACCATGAATGTGCATATGTATTAAACAATAATATTTAGTTTGGTTTTAATTTACTGATAACAAAATCAATATTTATACCAACTAAAACAATGTTCAAAGATCTAATTACAGTGTTGAATTGGTAACCTTTTTAAAAGTTCGATAAGGTTACCCGAATCATATCTAAATTCTTATACACTGATTGCTTGATTGCTCACTTGTTAAAGACTCGTTGTCAGTTTATAGTAGATGTATAATCGCAAAAGGAGGAAAAGACGATGGAAACACTGATAAAAGATGGGGATACTGAAACAAAAATAAACATTTAAATAAACAGTACACACAATGTGTATGTTAAACTGAAAAATTATGAGAAAATATCAAGAAAGGAATCAAGACAAACAAAAAGAAACAAGACCCACAACCCGAAAAAACATCAACACGGGAAACTGATACTAGTATCACTTATGAATTAGTTGTTGTATTGTGTGTTTAATATCTTATTCTATTTTATTTTTATGTAAATGTCATGATTCTATTGGTTTTACATGTAAATGTAATTGTTATTATGCCTTTGACCCTCTTATGGGTGTAATATGGGCTTAATAAAGTTAATTATCATTATAAAACAAATATCGCACAAGCTGCCCTGTGATTATGAGCAGCAGAGAAAAATTGACGGAACTCTCTCAGATTTTTTTCTCGGGATGTTTTACGTTTTTAGAGAAAAGCATTTTAACAATACGTGTCGTAGATTCATCATTCGTTATCATATGCGTATTTAAATGTCACAATGAGAAAAACGGTTACATCCCTCCTCGGACAAATTTTGTTGGTTGACCACAAAGACTTTAATATAGACATATGGTACATCCTGAACTTCTCCCATCCAACAGGAAAACACGTTCTGCAGAGCCCGTCCCTTAAGCTGTGGGGATATATAAATACGCAGCCACGTCCGGACGGAGTATGTGGACGTTAAATCTAATGGCCCGTGTAGGGAAACTACCTTATGAACGTTAAAGAACTCTTAAAACAACTGTTTGAGGGGTCCATCCATTTAGTTTGACTGTTGGCAGACGAAATTTCCAATCCATTACATTCCCTCATTTTCCAGCAGCAGTCAAAATTCCCGCCCTTCACCAAGTCGACCAACTTTGTTGAATCTACCTATTGTAATAATAGTAAATTTGTTCTCGGCCTAAATATGTTTGAAATATTTGCAACTAAAAGTTAAGCATAAAACAACAAATAAACCAATCTTACCAGTGGAATAAATCAGGTAGACACATTTACTGAAGTCTCCCCACCCCTTTACAAGAATAATATTAAAACAGCGTTTTCCGCATTTCAACAAAGATTTGTAAATCTTTGTTTTAACTAAATGCTATAATCAAGGTTTATAATAAATTTAACACACATAGATGTATATTGCAGAAGAAATGCAAAACAAGGTGTCCACCCGACTACAAATTGATATCTAACACCCTATAACCTTGATTTAATCATTGTTCTGTGGTGATCCTCAATATAAAGGAGTGAAATCCATACAAGACATCAGTATTGACAGTTTACATTATTATACAGGTAAAGTATCAAACAAATCGTGTCTTGACAAATGATATGGTGCTATACGTCAAATAACAATTTAAAAATGACATTAAAATGTAACTCGATTACAAATATGGACTACAAGGATGGTCTAATGTTTACTAAAAGGAGACAATTTGTAATGAAATGAAAATTAAAGATGATAGACGATATATGTAGTATGAATATGCCAAATGTAGTGAATACTAAACGTCAGGTGCAACACTGCGGTTGTTAGAAAAAATCAGGTTAAATCATTTTGTTTTTAGTGTTTTTTGATTCTCATCTATTTAGAATATAACAGATTCAAGACAATAATATCAAAATTTAAAATCTATTACAGGATAATGCAGTAAGTTGATAGTATCAAATATATATTTTTATATATCACTAGCCCTTTAAATCAGTTTGTGAGATGGACTATTTAGGCAAAGTATACATAACGTGGCGGTATTTCGGTTTTATGGCCCCACAACAAAGTTGTCAGGGCCATATAGTCCTTGTTAATTCCGTCCTTGTCTGTCATTCCGTCATTCTGTCATTCCGTCATTCCGTCATTCCGTCATTCCGCAACAAACCATTATACGGACTTTTTTTCTAAACGCCTTCAGATATTAGGCTGATTTTTGGTATGTGAGTTAACCATGATGAGTTACTGATCAAGTGTAAGTTTCGTTCCGCTTCGATAATTTTTGCCGAAATTTCGGGCTTTGGACTTTGATAAATTGTTGAAAATCACAGTTATACGGACTTTTTTTTCTAAACGCCTTCAAATATTGGGCTAATTATTGGTATGTGAGTTAACCATGATGAGTTACAGATCAAGTTTAATTAAGTTCCGCTCCACTGATTTTGCCGAAATTAAGGGCTTTGGACTTTGATTAATTGTTGAAAATTTTTGCCGAAATTAAGGGCATTGGACTTGAAAATCACAGTTATACGGACTTTTTTTCTAAACGCCTTTAGATATTGGGCTGATTTTTGGTATGTAAGTTAACCATGGTGAGTTACTGATCAAGTTTAAGTTTAGTTCCGCTCCGCTGATTTTTGCCAGACTTTGATTAATTGTTGAAAATCACAGTTATACGGACTTTTTTTCTAAACGTCTTTAGATATTGGGCTGATTTTTGGTATGTGAGTTAACCATGATGAGTTACTGATCAAGTTTAAGTTAAGTTCTGCTCCGCTGATTTTTGCTGAAATTAAGGGCTTTGGACTTTGATAAATTGTTGAAAATCACAGTTATACGGACTTTTTTTCTAAACGCCTTTAGATATTGGGCTGATTTTTGGTATATAAATTAACCATGATGAGTTACAGATCAAGTTTAAGTTTAGTTCCGCTCCGCTGATTTTTGCCGAAATTAAGGGTTAAAGACTTTAAAAATTATTGAAATCACAGTTATACGGCCTTTTTTTCCTTATGCCTTCAGATTTTGCACTGATTTTTGATATGTGAGACTACCATGATGAGTTACTGATCAAGTTTATGTTTGTTCCGCTATATGCTGATTTTTATGTCGTTTCAACACATCTTGTTAGATCTGCAGTACATCCACTTCCTGTTTGCTGATAGTTTGAAATTTAATTACTCATTGATCAAGGAAATTTTTCATCAAACTAGTATTGGTCTTGAGAGCTTGATACAATCCATGCATGTTTGTGTCCACATGTGTTGTTGAAATTGCAGATTTTTCAACTTTTTGAGACGGGGCCATTCGTGTCGTTCCGACACATCTAGTTGTGAAATGTTTTTGTGTATTTAGAACTCGTTGAACTGCATCTGACAATCGAAAAAAATAATGTATGTTTGCGGTAGCGTATTTCCAAAGGTGACTTGGGTATGTCACATTTGGTCTGAAAAATCCTTGACAAAGTGATCACCTGTCGAGTCTTATCAAACAATTGAAGTGGTATTTGCTAGCACGAAAATCAAATCATGCAGTGTTTATAGAACACCAAATCATACATTATTTGTACAATGTACATTTCTAGTCAATTGAGTACTTTATCACGATTTTAACAGAACATAGGTTTAAAGAAAATGTAAACGTTCCCGGCAGTTTCTCAATATAGATTTTATCATTAGAACATTAGTAATTTCTTACAGTATGAAAAGTTGTACTGTAAAGGTATTTGCAATTAAAGTTTCCAAACCTTGGTATGAAAATATATATAAAAAAAAAATAAAATCATGTACTGGTATGTAATATGGACAAATGAAAAAAAAAGTATTATAAAATAAGAAGTGATATGACAGCCAATGAGATTTCGGCTTTCAAACATGAGAAAAATCCATACCGCATGGTTAACCATAATATAGAATGCCACCGAATACTAGTACTTAAAGTGACAAAATTTAAAATAGCAAATAACGACATTAAATGAAATGAAAAGCATTTTCTATCCACATGAGGCTGAAGATTCTATGAAGATAGGAAAAGAAATATTAAGCGGCAACACTATTTTTTGTGTTAACTGTTCCGGGGATTAAATCGATTATAGGAACAATCATGCATAAATTTTGAGAAACATTTCATTGTGCCTTCAATTTGTCGACTTAGATGCAATAGACACAAATGTGATGTCTTGGTAAACAAAGTATTGCCCCTAACTCTTCACCGCTCTCCTTCTATCTATGTTTACCATGTCATACAAGTAATCCATTTTGACTCTTCACCGCTCTCCTTCTATCTATGTTTACCATGTCATACAAGTAATCCATTTTGATAAATGTATATATTGTTAAGATACTGAAGGTATAACTTGGCATTCATAGATGGATTTTTTAAGGCCCTTCTTATCATATAGCTCCTTGAATACTTATATTCTTGGCTTTCAGAATTACAAGTTCATCAAAGCGCTTCAAACACGTACAGTTCATAAAGCATTGACTTGTTTCCGGATTATATGCAGGATTGACTTACTACCAGATTTTATGAAGGATTTACCTGATTGGTGCCACATACAGGTTTATCTGAGTCCATATTCATTTCATTTCGGGCCATTGCCGTATAATTTGTTTTCTGTTCAAGTTTTTTCATTTCATTTTTCGTCGATTGGCGGTTTGGTTTCTGATCCGTTCTTTCCGTTGCATTTTCAATTCTTCGTTGTCAGTGGCTTCCAAATTGAGATTTGAAATACATAATATTATAAACAAAACCATGCAGTTGTAGACGACAATTGCAATTTCAAAACAACATTTTTTTTTCTGTTTTCTGACTTTGATTCATATTTAATATGCTCATTGGAACCCTCCTCTACAAAAACAACAGATGGCAGGAGAAAAAAATCATCAGAAAGACTTAACTATAAAAAAAACCCAAACAGTTCTATAAAAATATGAAACCGATATGAATAGAAAACAAAGTAAAGTAACCATAAAATTAGATAACAGATAACGGAACGAAGATAACTTTTCGTTTAACTTGTTAACCTCGTTTATGTCAGTTATCGCGAACTTGAAGAAATAAACAACTATGCTTATTAACCTTCTGCATAACTACTTATTTCAAAACGTTTTATTCAATTTACACGCTACAAGTTACATAAATTAAAAATTTCCGTCATTTTTATAAAGTTTGAACCTGCACAGTTAAAGTTCACTGAATAAAGAGGACAATTTGCTTAAAAACAATAACTACAAATGAACGTACAGCTATAGAGTAATGCAAAGTATAATTTTGTTATGTAAAAAGGTGAAAAGAAGTTGATGATGAAAGAGCGTCGGTTTGAAACCAGACCAAACATATTACGGAAAGATTTAAAGTTTTCCTTTTATTCTATATTACTTATTCACATGTAGTATTTAAATGCGTACCAAGATTTACGAGTTTTATTTTGAGTCAAATATTTGCCTGAATGACTCAGTCGGAACAGTTAACCTAAAAACTAGGATTGTTGATGTTAAGAACATTTACTCACTACTTATTGGTGTTCCTGATTGCTTGTATGGGTATGTACATTCTAATTTTAGATTGACAACTTCACGGAATCTTTGTGTTTAATTTGATTTCATCTTGACTATTCTTGAAATATTTGCTACTGAACGTATAGCAAACTACAATCAGTCAATTGACATAGATGCACAATAAAGCTTCACATTTGTGATGATGGGTCACAGGTCACACTTCCGGACGATATGTCCAATCGTTCAGTTGTACTAATAATAGATTTGAATTCTCTTCAATGCTATTACTGATCAGCTCTTATACAAAAAGAAGTCGGAAAAAAGATGAAGAAGGTTGGGTCAATTATCGGTGAATTTATTTCACCCCAACGGCATTTAAAAAAGTCTTTCAATCTTTACTAAAATTCACTGCATTACAGCTTCAATTATGTTTGTTTTAAAAAATATATATCATTGCAAATGAACGCCTAAAACGTGATTGAAGACTCAAATTTTGGATGGATTTGACAATTGTGAGTGTTTTATAAATATGGGGGTAACAAAGATGTCTAAACAAAAACAAACGGATTAGAATCATTTCACAAATGGGACATTTTTCAAATATTTAAAACGTAATGCCCAAAAAGATAAAATAATATTAATCAAACTCATATTTACACCATAAAGGTCAAAAACAGACAAATCTAAAATATACTTATACTTTGACCTATAATGGTTTACTTTTTATTACACATTGTGACTTGGATGGAGAGTTGTCTCATTGGCACTCATACCACATCTTCTTATTTATATATATTATACGAATACAATAGGCGCGCATGCCTGTTACTGCCTTTCCGACAGCAGAAAATCGACTTTTTTTTTTTATATATTTCCAGTGATTCTATACAGATCTTTGTGTCCAGTCCAACTTACATTTAAAATATATTCAACTTTCTGCAATTCAAGAAAGATGAGTGAAGATTTAATGTGTGATGTTTAACCATCGTTGTATAAGAAATTACACTGTATGAACATGGAACAGCACTTAAAGCAGAAACTTGTCTGATCAACGAAACGAATAAATATCGGTAGAAAGGAAATCGTCCATTTCTTTTGTGCCTTGATGTTGATAATAGTTGAATATTCTAAAACGTACTCCATGACAGGAAAATCGATTTCTGCTTAAAATTTACTGAACTTGATAAATTGAGGTGTTTGAGAAAATTCTACCTTTTTCTGATATTTTTTTCCGCTGTTAAATTGATTGAAAAATATGTTTATTTAATGTATCGCAATCAGTGTGTTTTATTTACACTAAAGTGACTTTTCGTTAATTGTTTTATATGTAAATGCACTAGCTTTTAAAAACAGGACATAATATTTAATTATGTAAACAAAACTGATGTCAATTCGGTTTCAAGCGTAAAGCTTCCTTATTTACAGAGAGAGAGATTTCAAAACAGACGTTTACAGGAAATGAAAACAAGATGTAGTGTGAGCTACAGTAACTGTTCCCTAATTTATACACACTCAATCAACTTCAACTTTGAGATAAGTAAAATACAGCTATCAAACAATGTGGAAGCAGACAACAAAAAGTAACAATATTAAACATCGTACCAAATATTAAGAAGCAATGATCTGTTGTTGATGAGAAAAACCCAACATGTATATGCATGACTGTAAAGAACAAACAATGTATACAACAAACAAGAAAAGGACAAGTGACAATCTGAAAATGTGACACATTGTAATACTTACCAGTATGAACTTAGGTAAAATATGTCACACTGTAATATTTACCAGTACGAAGTTAGGTAAAATATATCACACTGTAATACTTACCAGTATGAAGTTAGGTAAAATATATCACACTGTAATACTTACCAGTATGAAGTTAGGTAAAATATGTCACACTGTAATACTTACCAGTATGAAGTTAGGTAAAATATGTCACACTGTAATACTTACCAGTATGAAGTTAGGTAAAATATATCACACTGTAATACTTACCAGTATGAAGTTAGGTAAAATATGTCACACTGCAATACTTACCAGTATGAAGTTAGGTAAAATATGTCACACAGTTATACTTACCAGTATGAAGTTAGGTAAAATATGTCACACTGTAATACTTACCAGTATGAAGTTAGGTAAATTATGTCACTCTGTAATACTTACCAGTATGAAGTTAGGTAAAAGTAATCAAGAAACTTTGAGTTACAGATGAGAACAAAATGCAGCAACATTTCCTGATAATTCTATTTGTGCTTAAGTGCAAAGAAAATACAGGTATGCGACAGAGAGGGAGCGGAAAAGTGACGAATCTGAGATTGTGTCATACGGTATTATAGCTTGCCAATATAATATTTTGTTGTACATATCCAGAAGCTCTGGTTTGTAGTTCCAAAAATAGACACTTATTCAATGACGTCAATAAATGAACTACATTTTATAGGAAACGTGTGACACTTGTGGTATATATTCATTACTTTTTTGTTGAAATTATTAGCATTTTGTATTGGCTCATAAGGATTTGGGACTTGACATGGAAACTATCATGTTGTTGAAAAGTGTATGTTGACCTCTGGTTGTGGCTTTTGGTTTTACTGGATTATGTGTTATTGTCGTATATCCCACATCTTTCCCCTGTATTGAACGCATTATATTCAATTTGTTTCCATGCAAATCAAATCTGTATCTCTTAAATCATTTTTTACTTCCTTTCTTTAATGTAAATATATGCAAAAATAGTCGATGACATTATTTGTACTTTTAACATTAATCAACAATTAACGTCTTGATCTAGTCATCTGAATTAAAGCATATCACAAACCATTTCATTTCATCAAGTTACATAACGATTAAAATCATCTGAAATGTCATCAGGACGTATATCTGATAATAACTGATGCAATTTCACACGCACTTGTTATATTCATTTGAATGAACATAAAACTTTATAAGATTTTATGCGTCTGAAGCGTTTTTCTAGATTAACCTACACAAGGAACGCTTAAAAAAAATGGAGACCAATGATGCTTGTTAGACTTGAGAATAAAAAGGGATGTAAAACTTTATAAAATGTTATGCATCAGAAACGTTCTTCTAGATTTACCCGCATCAGGAACTCAAAACCCCAAAATTATGAAAACCAATGATGTATACAAGACCTGAAAATAATATGGGATGTTAAATACGTAGAAACGTTAATAGCAAAACGACCAAATGGGATATATAGGAATAATTATTGTCAAATTCATATCAGGTCCATTTGTTCGAGGAGATGGATGAGAAACTGAGAAGATGACGTATTTGATACTCAAAATCGGGCTAAGTTAGGCTTTAGAACATTCTGTTAAGCTTTATTTTCATGTACCACGAACATTGTTTAAGATCAGTTGCGTTTAATAATTTACACTGCTAAACGTACTAGGTTAATATAACAGCGAAATAGATGTATTCATTGAAAATTTCAAAAAAAAAAAAATTATTAAATTGCGTCATTCGGTTAAAAGTGTTAACAGCAACAAAATTAATAATATTTAATATCAAAAACATTGGCGAAAAAAGACAAGTCTTTGGTCATTCGTAGCCTTGTGCTGTTTTCTGCTCTTTGTTCGGGTTGTTGTTTCTTTTCCACTTTCCCCGTTTCAATTCTCTATTCTATTCAAATATTTTGATATATTTTTTAATATTCTAATTGCAGTAACTCTCATATTTAGACCGGTTTGTGGTAGAATCATTGCTTCTTCTTTCTTTTGTATAAGCTTCCTATCTTAGGAACACCCCTTATTGGGTAAAAATAAAGTATTTACACAGTACTTCTTACTTAACTGTAATGTAGGTATTGTCCCTATACTTCTTTCCATGCCATAAGTTTCAAAGAGGATAAACTATTTCCATATTGAACTTCAATTTCAATTCTTTATTAAGGTGGTACATAACACTACAGGGCGATAACTCTTAATCACGTTCTATTGTTAAGGAAATATTAAGCTTCTCAATGATCAAAATGAGTGTTTGTCAAACTGCTATATATCCAATGAATTTTTTCCGATAAAGTGTGGGGTTCAAGTTTTTTGAAATGTTCATATTTTCGTCAAAGGGTCAAAGTAATTATTTGGTCAAAATTTTATGAAAATTAAACGAGCCAAATTAATTTTAGTCAAGGTGTTTGGTACCACATTAACCAATTGTTTTACAACATATAGGTATACTTATTATATACTTAATATAAATTACAAAAATAGACGATTGTGACTAATTTTAAACTTACATCATTTCACTTCATTGGAGCGCTTAGTATTAATTAATTAATTAATTCGAAAGAAAGGTAAAAATTAAAAAATTTACAGCGAATTTCAAGTTTTCGGATATGGGGCACTGACAGGGAATATGAGCCCATAGCCTCTGTGAGGACCGAATAACTATTTTTACATGTATACAGGAGTGCACTGACTTTAATAATAATTACCATTCTGGTCTTCGTTGTTGCTCACATGATATACAGGCTCATATACCCTGTCAAGGTAACCAATCAAATTGCATGGTTAGCCAAGATTTTTCACTCCAGTATATATATTGAGATGTCAGTTGAGACTAGTTATATGTTATGACTTTTTCTAATGACAGTTAATTGCCACTAAACCTAACAATAGAACAGTTCTGGAGTTTATTTACGTGCAACCCCAAAGTGTTGACTGGGGTATAGATATTAATAAAGTCATCCTGTGACTTCTCCAATCCGACAGTAATACCAGGCCAAAAAGAGGCGTCCATTTTGATATGACTGTGTGGGATGTACAAATATGCAGCTTCGCTCTGACTTTATTGGAATCGTAACACCCAAAGCTGATGTATGGATAGAGCAACACCCTCTGCATGTTAAATAATATTGTAACAACTCTTTAAGTGGTCTTTAAAGTCAAACATGTTTCCGGTTGCAGTGGTAGATCAAACACAATTAAAATCTGCTAAAACAGTAATCAAATATTTGTCATTGAAAAGTTGTTTATCTTAAACAGTCTCTGGATCATTAGACAATAACTAATTTTAAAAAATGAACGTATAAGTGAAGCCTCGTCAACGTATGGACATTTAATTTATGTTTATAATACAAGATGTACATTATTGGTATTGCTCTATTTACATCATTTGAATAATTTCCTTCTTTTACTGATATGGAACGCCAAAACTGTCTTGTAGTGCCCATTTTCATTATATGATGTGCATTTACCTTTATATGATGTGCAAACACCTTTATATGATTACTGAAATATAATGACATTACACGTATGTTTCACAACAATAGTAACTTTGATACACACACAACAAGCGCGAGACGTTCCAAAATTATACCCCTTCTCCATAAAATGTTTTCTTCCAATGACAACACCACAACAGTGCATTTGAAAACTAACAAAAACATGATACAATCTTAATTTCATGGCTGTGACATAAAAATGCAATAATAACAATTAGATATTTAAAAGGATTGCAAACGCGTTGAATAGGCGCATATTGTACAACTGTCAACGCTTTACACCCCAATAAAAACACAAAAGAAGCATTCAATTCTGAAAAAAAGACTTGCAATCAACACGAATCTAGTAGAATTATAAAACAAGGAGATGTGGTATTATTTCCATTGAGATATATATCCATCAAATACAAAATAAACTATAAACTATATTAGTTGACTTAATGTTTTTAAATAATATGTATTGTTTGTTTGTAATAGACATTGGAAAGAAAAAAATTTGCATATATAAACGACATTAAAAAATATAGATATACGCAAACTTATTGCATACGAAAATAAAATATTAAAGAAATATTTGCTATAAAATTGATATAATTTACTTACTGTTAAAATAGCTGAAGTAAAGCACTTATCCATTGCAATTGTTCGTTTGAGTATGAAATCTCATATTTTAATTTATCCGATTAACCTGTACAAAAATGGACACCTTGAACTCATTGTATCGTGTAAATTACCTATTAACGTCAAAATATGTACGTTTCATGTTAAATTAAGTCTTTCTATAAATGCTGCATACCTCAACACAATCAACAGGACAATTTGCCGACGTAAAAGATCTTGTATACAATCTTCAATTTCCAGTCAATTCATTGGTTACGTATTCATAATTCTTATTTTATAACTTGAGAGTTAGTTGGGGTTATCATGAAAAAGCAACAACAACAAAAAAAAAAAACAAAAAACAAAAACACAAAAAAAGGAATTTTATATCTTATAACATATTTTGAATTTTGATCCAACCTTCTATGATTTTAGTTTACATGTTTATGTGTTTTGATTTAACGACATATGGTTTAGCTAGATAAGGGAGTTTATTTCTTATGCAGCATAAATACTGCAATCTGATTGGTTAATTACCCCGGTGTAAATAACACCCCACCCTTGTTCACCCTGATAAATAAAATTTTGCCAAAAATTTTAAAATAAAATTTGCCAAAATAAAGAAAAAAAAAAATGTCAAAAAAAATGTCAAAAAAAATAAAAATAAAAATGAATAAATTTGAGGACAAAATTTGTAAAATAATTTTTTAAATTTGTAATTTTTTCCCGAAAATTGAAAGAACACAAAAAATTCAGAATTTCCCAAAATAAAGAAAAAGTATTTAACAATGCGCAGCAACATCGAAGTTGAAAAATGTTACACTGGAAATTTTCATTAGCATTTTAATTTTACATCCGGTTTTCAAATGGGTAAAGTAATTGTTCATAAGAATAAATTCGTTATCTTGGTAATCAGGGTGTACGGATTTACAGTTGTTGAAAATTCATACACCCATTCGGCTGCGCCTCAGGGTGTATGAATTTTCAACAACGGTGTAAAATTCTGTACACCCCTGATTACACCAAGATAACTAATAATATTTTGGCATCTAGAAAATATTAAACCGATGATATGTTGTGATAACTATACCATATGTAGTAACAACAACATTGACGATACCAATTTTACTGCAACAGATGCGAATTTCGAAAATTAATGTTTTCATGGATGCTTGAGGCCAAACTATGTTTAAGCCCAAAACCTGATAGACAACGTCGAAGAGCTGATAAAAACCAACAAGGTCCAAAAGTAAAGCACTAACCAGGACATGGAAACAGAGCTTTACATGAGAGAGAAACATTCCTTCATTTACAATGATTTCGAAATTTTCATAATAGAAAATTTGAATAAAAAATATTCGTATTTACAGGTCAGTACATACATACTGGCTCCTGGCCTGGTGATACCCTGGGGACTAAAAGTCCACCAGAAGACATTGACGGTGTCAATTTCACTACAACAGAAGCGCATATCGATGATCTTAATTTTTTTTCATGTTATTAGTGGACGATTCGGTCTTCTGTTTTGACCAATTTCTGTTATCATTTTGTATATATATATATCTTTGTATTGTGTTAAGAATAAGAATTACAAATGTACACAACTTCAAATCTATTCTGGTCGTAAATATAGTTGCCCAATGAAATCTCCGTGGAAGTACAGCAGTTTATATTGGCGTGAAGGACGGTATGCACCGATTATCAGGTTGTCTGCATATTGATATTGTAAAATATCAGCTACGAGTCGC
This sequence comes from Mytilus coruscus, assembly GCA_017311375.1. NCBI lineage: Eukaryota > Metazoa > Mollusca > Bivalvia > Mytilida > Mytilidae > Mytilus > Mytilus coruscus. Next base: position 97,730,984 of record CM029598.1, read on the forward strand.
AATATGTAGCTTTTTGTCGAGTGAGCGCAGCAAACAATTTCAAAAAGACTTCATATCGTGTCGAGCAGCTGATTTTTACAATATAAACATGATGAAAATCTGAATCGATTGATCAGTGTGTATTTGTGTATTTTGCATGATAGAAACAAGTATTTTTCTTTGTTTCGCCAGCAAACCAGAAGATGATTGGGGTCAAACTTATCATCGTCAGTTTTTTTATTATGACGTCATTGATGTGTCTAGGTCAAAGTTATTTAGGCCGGGTTAATATATTTAACGTCACAAAGTCGTTATATGTATAGATTGTCGGATTTTCTACACATTGATATCGTAAAATATCAACCGCGAGCAACAATGTGAACCTTTTTGGCAAATGAGCGCAGCGAACGAGCTAAAAGCTTCACATTGTGTCGAGCGGCTGATATTTTACGATATCTATACGTAGAAAACCCGACCATCTGTAATCGTTCTGTTACTGGTCTTGTTCCCCTTCCCTAGACAGTTTTATGCTTGACGAAAGCAAGCTTGATAACGTCTTCTCACACATTGTGACTTCGCTGATAACTTATCTTCGGACATTGTGACGTCGCTGATAATGTTTGCTCACGTCTCAAAGCCTTGATACGAAAATCACGGAGCGACTGAGCAGGATGATATAGGCGAAGGGAAGGACGGTAAGCAATTCTACGGAGAGCTGAGCAGAGTGGGAACACCGATAATCTTACATATCAGCAGATTAAGTATACGTTGAATTTGTTTTCAGTAACTGCGAGAAAACTTACGGTATGATATTTTTTGTTTTGTTTGCAACTTTATTTTTGTTGCCTTCAACATTTTTTTAGTAGTTAAATTCTTTTCGGAACTAAGTTTTATGTATGATCCTTCGAAGTAATTTCGTTATTCCACTCAACAAAATTAAGCAGAAGGAGTGTCGAATTAACAAAAATAACGAAAAAAGAAAAAAAAATTTCAAGAGACAAATTTATGCCCAAATGCCAAAAATAACGTATTTATATGTGCTTCTGAGCTTCTATTGTGCGTGTAGCTGTCAATTGTTATTACTATCCTTCGTTTAATTACTATTCTTTACCATTTAAGTAGTATTTTTCTCACATCAGAGTGATTTCGTAATGTATCACCTCCCACAACCATGTTGAAATTAAAAGTTAACGACAGATTAATGTCAAAAGGCATTTAATACTTGGGGGTCTGGTGGGGGTCCTTCATTTCTGTATTCTTTAATTTTTTAGATCATTTTTCTCCAATCTTTATATTTTTTGCCCATTATTTTCTAATTAGATTTGAACACAATCACTATTCTCTATTCTTTTTTTTAGCCTTTTTTTCTCTATTCTTTATTTTTTTGCGCTTTTATTCTGCACCTTTTCCCTATTATTCTTTATTCTATAAAACGCATCCAGACCCTCATACTTGGAACTGCGGAAACAATATTTGCTGCACTACATCTCTTTAAGACTTAATTGCTTCGTAATCTTTTCCCCTTTGTTAATTTTCTCCCATTAGTTCGAACACTTGGCAAGCCTTCGTTATCATTTAGAGGCATTCTTTGCATCTTTTCCTTAAATAGATGTATACAATTGATACGTGAAAATATAATGCTTAATTGCGGCTCTAACTTGGCCTAACTTGGATTTAAGATTATAAAAAATCTCTCATCGTCCTTCAAAGTTGTTGGAATTAAAAAATGTAAATTGAAAAGAGAAAAAAGAAATTGCCTACGAGAAATACTGCTTTTTTTGTAGTTCATTGTCTAATAAGCAATTGTTAGATATTACTTTTCATTGACTAACAAGAAAAGAAGATCACTATAACATCAAGTCAAGAGTCAATTTGGTGTTCTTATATTAGGTTTTGTTGGAAATCTATACTTGGATGAATTTATCATTTATCACTTTCAACGACAATGCCCTATTCTTTATTATTTTATCCGTTTATTTTCATAACGGACTTATTAAGATTGTACATAACAAATATAGGCAACAGTAATTTAGACATAGACACTTCGTACCGGTCAACCCAATCGTTTAGTCATAGACATTTCGTATCGGTCAACCTAATCGTTTAGTCATAGACACTCGTATCGGTCAACCTAATCGTTTAGTCATAGACACATCGTATCGGTCAACCTAATCGTTTAGTCATAGACACTTCGTATCGGTCAACATAATCGTTTAGTCATAGACACTTCGTATCGGTCAACCTAATCGTTTAGTCATAGACACATCGTATCGGTCAACCTAATCGTTTAGTCATAGACACTTCGTATCGATCAATAATCATTTAGTCATAGACACTTCGTATCGGTCAACCCAATCGTTTAGTCATAGACACTTCGTATCGGTGAACCTAATCGTTTAGTCATAGACACATCGTATCGGTCAACCTAATCGTTTAGTCATAGACACTTCGTATCGGTCAACCTAATCGTTTAGTCATAGACACTTCGTATCGGTCAACCTAATCGTTTAGTCATAGACACATCGTATCGGTCAACCTAATCGGTTAATCATAGACACTTCGTATAGATCAATAATCATTTAGTCATAGACACTTCGTATCGGTCAACCTAATCGTTTAGTCATAGACACTTCGTATTGGTCAACCTAATCGTTTAGTCATAAACACTTCGTATCGGTCAACCTAATCGTTTAGTCATAGACACATCGTATCGGTCAACCTAATCGTTTAGTCATAGACACTTCGTATCGGTGAACCTAATCGTTTAGTCATAGACACTTCGTATCGGTCAACCTAATCGTTTAGTCATAGACACATCGTATCGGTCAACCTAATCGATTAATCATAGACACTTCGTATCGATCAATAATCATTTAGTCATAGACACTTCGTATCGGTCAACCTAATCGTTTAGTCATATACTCTTTGTATTGGTCAACCTAATCGTTTAGTCATAAACACTTCGTATCGGTCAACCTAATCGTTTAGTCATAGACACTTCGTATCGATCAATAATCGTTTAGTCATAGACACTTCGTATCGGTCAACCTAATCGTTGTCATAGACACATCGTATCGGTCAACCTAATCGTTTAGACATAGACACATCGTATCGGACAAACTAATCGGTTAGACATAGACACATCGTATCGGTCAACCTAATCGTGATGGTGACCGTTAACATTATGTAGTGTCGATTTCAGCTCATAACTATGTTGGAACAGTTTTGTACACGGAACACACCCATGTCAATGAATTCGTTAAGTGTTAAAATGCACAAGCTTGATGTATAAATTGAGATATTTAAACGCCATACGATGGACCACAGGGTATGTTACAAAACGTACTGCTGAAAAATAGGAAGTTGACAATTGAAAGTTGAAATCATTGTTTTGACATAGATTTTGTCTCTTTCTACTGAAAAAACCCGAACTTAGTAACCCCTTATGTTTCAATAATCAAAATGCAAAATGGAAAATTTTACATCGAAAACATATCATTTAATAAAAATCTGTGGACCGATTTTTGCAATTTGAAGTGAAAAAAAAAAAAAAAAATCGCCTTTTAAAGTAAATTCTACACATTTATAAACCTATTTAACATCACTATAATTGTTTGTCACTCTGGAAGGACTGTCATATTTGTATTGGATAATATTTGATGTAAGTAAACAGAAGCATCATGATTGTAAAGTGGTATTTCAACTTCTCTCGAAACTACATTTCTCAATGGCATCGGAATTATACATCCTATCGGTTGGTATTTTCGTAAATACTCCTCCCAAAAGGACAGACAAAATGTATCCGTATTTCAAATTCAGAATGTGAATCGTACCACTAAAAAGAAAAAGAGAGTAAAAATGCCCCTTATACCCGTAGGAATAGGTTTTTTGACATGCAAAATACCCGTATGCTTAACTCCACCACAGTGTATGCCTGTTCCAAGTCATGTTATCTGGACCATATGTTGTTCGTTGTTGCTTTGTTTTGTTACTAGGTCTATGTCTGTTTTTGCAGTCTGGTGTTGGTGGTTGATTTGGTCTGTTGTACTGTCAGTATTTTGGATGATTCATGTTATAGTATATGTTTTTTACGTATTTTCCTAATAACCTTATGTATTTATTCAGCTTAAGCTGGGTCTGTCTTATGTGATGTTTTGGGGGGGGGTTTAACATCAACATCTCATTAGCATACGTTTACCAAAAAGTCATATAGAGGCCATATTTTGTTAGTGATGACGAACTTCTGACCACACGTCCAGCTCTATACAGCAACGAGTCCAAACAATTTGGTCATGAATTTTAATAGAGATCTGCTATCAACTTTAACACCCAATGGACAACATCGATAACCATTGACAAGTTCGAAAATACATCAGATGGTGGACTGAACTGCAAACGGAAGAAGAAGAAGAAGATATTTTTAACACGTACAGCAAGCACATAGTCATGTCGTCAGGTAAACCAAGATTATAAACTTTTTGGAATTTTCAGTTATCAGACTTTTCCAGTTTGGAATAAAATACACGTGACATCAATTATTGAACTGAAGATAAACTTATTGACACATTGTTTAAGTTGTCAAGAAAAATTACTACGCTGTTGCATAGACGTACATGCAGTTGATGTGAAGCAGACAGCAGACAATATCACAAGGGTTCATGATTAAAGTCTGAATAAACAGAAGCATACAATAAATCAGGCCGTTAGATTTCTCGTTTGATTTGTTTGACATTTGTCATTTCGGGTCCTTTTATAGCTTTGTATTTGATATTCATTTTGATCATTGCTGAAGGCCGTACGGTGACCTATGGTTCTAAACTCCTACGTCATGTTGTCTCTGGTGGAGACTTGTCTCATTGTCAATCATACCACATCTTCTTACTTTTATAAAAAAGAGATACAGTTTGATTGCAGGTTACAAAAATCATCCATAGATCAACATGGACAACTACGTGACGCAATAAGGCCTTGAACAACGAACACACATTAAGCCGTATAGTAAAATATAAAAATGCCCGCGTGATGACAAAATGGCCTGATTTGTACTAAAAAAAATAAACGAAAAACAAGCATAGCAGATAGCAATCAACAAACAACCACTATATTACAGGCTCCTGCATGGCTTTTTACAGGCACACAAAGAATGTGAGGGCGTTAAGCATGTTTGTGACGACTCAATCGTTCAAATAATCTAGCACAGATCGGTACATAGCATAAAACAGATAACAAAAAGAGAAATGACATAAAGTACCGAATTACGAGTACTCGCAGTTACTGAGATAAAATTGGGAATGGAAACGGAGAATGCGTCAAAGAGACAACAACCTGGCCAAAGAGCAGAAAACAGCCCAAGGCCATCAATGGGTCTTCAACACAGCGAGAAAATCCCGCACCGGGGGGCGGGCTTCAGCTGGCCTCTAAACAATAATGTATACTATTTCAGCTAATGGACGTCACACTAAACTCCGAAACATATAAATGAACCAAAATTATAAAAAAAACATACAAGAATAACAAAGGCCAGAGGTTCCTGACTTGGGACAGGCGCAAAAATGCGGTGGGGTTAAACATATTTTGTGAGATCTCAACCTTCCCTATACATCTAGCCAATGTGGAATAAACAAACACACCGCAATACGCACAGTAAAATTCAGTTTAAAAGAAGTCCGAGTCCGATGTTAGAATAGGTAACAGAAGAAACTAAGCAAAATGACAATACTCAAAGGACTACTATCAGTTACTGACATGCCAGCTCCAGACCTCAATTAAACTGATTGAAAGAGTATGTCTTCATCATATGAACCCATTTGAAGTTCACTAAATCAAGTTATCCAGAATAAAATATCAATCAGTATATCCCTTTCGGATTTAGTTTACAGACGTCATAAGCAGTCTGAAAAAAGCATGACCTTGTGCAATGCCAACATATAAGAATCATTGAACCATAAGTGTTAGCTATTTAATTCACGTAACTACCGTTAAAGATCTTTCTACAACATGAACTTGACAACCTTGAAGAATACGTTTATCCAAATGACCATAGTTTGATATGGCGCATGTCATATGGAGAGATGCTTCAGCTGGCCTCTAAGAAATTTTACCAATTGTGTCTGTTTGTTTTGCTCACGCATCGTTGTCAATATAATGGAATTTGATACGACTGTCATACAAGTGAGAGGTTTTAGCCATAAAACCAGGTTCAATCCACCATTTTCTACATAAGAAAATGCCTGTACCAAGTCAGGAATATGACAGTTGTCCATTCGTTTGATGAGTTTGAACTTTTGATTTTGCCATTTGATTGAGGACTTTCCTTTTGAATTTTCCTCGGAGTTCAGTATTTTGTGATTTTACTTTTTTCCATTCTCAATTTTATTGATACTGATTTTAAATGTCTCGAAATCGAAAAGTTTATGAAAATCTTATTTAGGAGCTACCATTTGATTTTATGGGGGCTAGGATGAAAATTTTGTCCAGCATTTTTTTATTTGCAATCTCTGTACTGCCTTTTATTTTTCACTCTATTCGGTCCTGCCTTTTTTATTAGTTTATCCTGACTTTTTACATAAATTGTCATCCTGCCTTTTTTTTGCCAAGATGCTCATCCTGCCTTTTTTACTCAAAACTCCTGTCCTGCCTTTTTTCAAATTTCATCCTAGCCCCCATAAAATCAAATGGTAGCTCCCTTAGATCGATAGTTACACCTAATAATGATACTACTAATAATAATATTAATAATGGTGATAATAATAATGAATATAATCATTAAAATTAATATCAAAATTATTAATATGATATTGTAAGGCTGCTTCGACTTTGTCAATCAAATTCAAAATAATCACCGCTTTGCACTCAATGTCTACATTGCATTATTGATATATTTTCCTTCTTATCTAACGTATAAGATAGTCGGAAGATACTGAAGAGATTTATTGTATGTAAGACAAATGTTTAAATTACAAGAGTAATTAACGTTTTTTTTAGAGGAACGATCAGCTATCTAGAAAAGAAAGAGAGTTATCGCTCTTCATATATAATATACTTTTGTGTGAATTATGGGGTAATTTGAAGGATTTAACTTTATTCCAGCCAACTTGACCGATGGGTAAAGATTTAAGGAGTAATTTGGAGGATTTAACTTTTCCCATCCAACTTGACCGATGGATAAAGATTTAAGGAGTATTTTAAGAATTTAACTTTTTCCCAGCCAACTTGACCGATGGATAAAGATTTAAGGGTAATTTTAAGAATTTAACTTTTTCCCAGCCAACTTGACCGATGGATAAAGATTTAAGGAGTAATTTTAAGAATTTAACTTTTTCCCAGCCAACTTGACCGATGGATAAAGATTTAAGGAGTAATTTGAAGGATTTAACTTTTTCCCAGCCAACTTGACCGATGGATAAAGATTTATTGAGTATTTTAAGAATTTAACTTTTTCTCAGCCAACTTGACCGATGGATAAAGATTTAAGGAGTAATTTGAAGGATTCAACTTTTTCCCAGCCAACTTGACCGATGGATAAAGATTTAAGACTGCTTTCTTTGCTTTTGGTTTTTTACTATTTAGTGAAATGTTCCCCTTGGTAACATTGTACTGTAGTTATAATAAAAGTAACCATTTAGTTAAAAGTAAAATAACAAAAATACCGAACTCCACGGAAAATTCAAATCGGAAAGTCCCTTATCAAATGGCAAAATTAAAAGCTCAAACACATCAAACGAATGAAATGTTCCTTTTGGGTAACACACAGCTTAATGTTCCTCTTGGAACACATACCAAAATTATCATTTATTCTAAACTTATAGAGGACTCAATGGTTTCTCTTTTGCAGGATTCTCCCAAGTAGTTAATAAGTCGTTAGTTATGAAATACGGCTAGGATGGATCATCTTGATCTTTGACTAATTTTGATCTTTCGACTAAGTGATGATATGTTTATGGGGTCCCCAGAGGAACACTTCACTAAATGGTAATTTTTATTATGTGTTCCCCTAATGAACGTTACAATGTTCCCATGGGGAATATTTCACTAAATGGTAACTATGATTATGTGTTCCCAATGGGAAACTTAAATTAGAACAACGCATGGTTCATACTCATGTCTCATTAACATGTTCTCGTCCTGATATGCATATGATATTTGGCCACTAGACGTTTAATACTAATCCATCATCATCATAATCATCATCTGTTTCTGTTGCATTGTATTATATTTCACTATTGGTTAATCATTGTAATAATTATAACAATTTCTGTTTTCTTAGACAATACTAGAACACACCCATGACATCGCGGGTCCGTGACTGAATTAAAGTATCTACGCCTTATTTTTCAGTTCAACTGAGTTCGACTTAAAAAAGTTTTTCCAGAACGTTCAACTTACATGTACATATTATTTTGTGATGCGACCGGAAGCTTTATGTTACAAATACTATTGGTATCGGTGTCGGACTCGACCCGGAACTTCTTAATTATTGGCAATATTAATTACGTGGAAAACAAATGGGCCTGGAGTGGTGTATTTTTAATCAATACCATTGTACTATATTAGTTATATATAAAGTTGAACTCTTTGATTCATCGTGTTTACGTCATGACGGCTGACAAATTGGACCTCGTTATTTTAGTATTATAGATTTGCTACAGAAACCAATCAACAAACTAGGAATGAAAACATAAACGAAATGTAAAGGCACAACTTTATTTTAAAAAAAGGTTTAAAATAAATACATAAAAAACATGAAATACAACTGCGTTCTAATCGGTTAATTTATATCACAATGCATAAAAAATCGTCTGTTGTGATTGGTTTTGGCTGTAAGATAAAAAGTAAGATCTGCACACCAAATCAATACAGAAATAAACTTCATTTTACTAAATCGTGTTAAGCGGAACATATTCCTACTGTGATGTTGAAGCTTAAAACACCTATATACTAATATATACTAATACGTGAGTACCTGGACAGGATAAATTGATTTAGAGAAAAATAGGCCAACAATAAGGAATAGAGATAAAAAAAAAAAATAGGACAAAAAAAAAAAAAAAAAGAATAGAGAATAATTTGGTGCTAAGATATACATAATACAGAAAATTGTACAAATTATCTAAGAATACAAGAATGATGATCCTCTAAACAGACTCTCCTACATAGATAATAAATCAATCAGTGAAAATCATATAACGATAAACACTGTATTGAGTTTCATTGTTACGGACTCTAATGAAGCTGATACAAATTTCTTAGATCATCATCTTGTTAAAATAAGTATTAACACACAATGTACCCTATTCAGTGCAAATAACTTTAAAAATATAAAACAAGAGGCACACATGTGCCTTCATCGCTCATCTATGAAAAAAATCGCAAGTTTGCTAAGTAGGAATTTTATATGCACATAAAATTGAGAATGAAGATGGGGAATATGTCAAAGAGACAACAACCTGACCAAAGAGCAGATAACAGCCGAAGGCCACCAATGGGTCTTCAACGCAGCGAGAAAATCCCGCACCCGGAGGTGGTCCTCAGCTGGTCCCTAAATAAAATTGTGTACTAGTTCAGTCAAAATAGTTACTCTTTGTGTTTTTGATCTTTTTGTAATTTACATGTTTAAACTAGGTCCTTTAAGTTTTTAGATAACCGCACAAGCTGCAAAACATAGTAAAACCAATATTTCAGGAGCAATAACTCAAATAGGTTGCCAAAATACAAGAGAAGATAGATATTGTCATACTGATCACTTTTGTAGTTTAAACTTTTAACATAGCTCCTCTAGTTTTATAAATAAAACAAAAAAAAAAAAAAAAAAAAAAGCGACAAATTGGAAAAATGTATATTTCGGGTTGACAGATGTTTCTGAAATTTTCAGGGTTAAACTATCTTGTCGTGCTTAATCTTTTTTGCAATTTAAATTTTTAACCCAGCTCCCATATTTTTTTAAATAAAATTAAAAAACTGCAAGAAAGATTATTTAAGGGTCAATAAATCTAAAATGGGTTGACAGATTTTTCTCTACTTTTCAGTAAAAAGTAAACAATTAATGGTCAAAGTACGGCCTTGAACACGGAGCCTTGGCTCACACCGAACAGCAAGCTATAAAGGGCCCCAAACAGACTAGTGTAAAACAATTCAAACAGGAATACATGTATATCTTGTCGTGTTGAACCCTTTTGCACTTTACACTTTTAACCTAGTTCCTATAGTTTTCACGATAAAGCCAGCAACTGATAAAAATTGGAAAAAAATGTATATCAGGGACCATAACTCCAAAACAAGAAGTTAGATTTTCACCAATTTCCAGGGAGGATACATCTTGTCATGCTGATAATTTTGCAATTACGCTTTAAAGGAAATGCTAAAAAGTTAAAATCAACATTTCAGGGGAAATAACTCCAAAACAGGTGGACAGATTTTTTCCAAAATTTTCAAGGTATATAGAGGTTTTTGTGTTTATTATTTGTACCATGTCAGTGTTATATGGATAAAGTTTTAGAGATATTGCCCGATAATGTAGTTTTGTCGCTTTGTTATATTTTTAGACACGGTGGCCATATTGGATGATGAACTTGGACGAAAATAACATAATTTATAGTTGACATCCTAATGATGAATCATACAAATTCTGGGTTTCAAGTCATTTAGCAGTATCAGAGGATAACATTTTTTAACGAAAAGTTTATGGACGATGGACGAGAGATGACGGACGGACGACGAACGCAAAGTGATGACAAAAGCTCACACGGCCCTTCGGGTTGTGTGAGCTAAAAAAAGAAATAGAAGTTCTAAATATATTCTACAAATAACAAATAAATATATATAAATAATAAATATCATGTCTTGTTTATGAATACGTGCAGTAACTAAGCAAAACGAGTGCTTATTGATTTGTAATTGTCTATCGGTATCATACTTCTATGTGCCCCTCAAAAACTGCTACAACAACTAAAATAAGGGTACCAGTTATTATTCCGATGTTGTGATAACAGAAGGTCTTCCAACTTTTAGATCCTAACTTCATTAGCTCTGGTAACTGAAATGATAAGACAGACTACTAATACTTATACTTATATAATAGTTACATTACATGTATGGTTGACGAGAATCCGTTAGTTTGATTGGCTAACAAAAATCGCACGTCATTCAAAAATTAACCTTCATATCAAAATGAAAATTAATGTTATATTCGTGATGACACGCGCTTCAAAAAAAGTCCACAAGTAAATAAAATAAAAACTTGATAAAATCTTTTTTTTTTTATGGTCTTAGCGTAAAAATGTAATTATAAGAAATGAATGCTTCTTTTAGTAATTTGATAGGGTTGTAAAAGTGTTGATCGTGCACAATTTATAGAATGATTACAAAAGGTGCGTCGGTCAACACTTTTACAACCCAATAAAATTACAAAACGAAGCATTCATTTCTTAACTTAAGCCATACTAAATTTGCTGCCTGATTGATCTTCAACATTAGCGCATAAAACTGACAGTTTTAACATGATCTAAATGCAAATTATGGGATGCATGCTATTGTTTTGTTTTCTTCTTAGTTCAAATCATAAACATGGGACAAGAACGAGAATGAGATTGGTGTATTTAAGATTAGAGTCCGACATAGCAATAAGGAAAACATGATCTTTAGTTTAAGACACAGCCACTTTTAAAAATTTGTTATGCTGTTGCTAGACTTAAATTAGTTTTAGTTTAGTTAATTTAAAAAAATGATCGGGACACTGATTTCGGTTTTGTTGAATTACAATGTAATCATATGATTACTGTGTTTGTAATAAAAACACCGGGGAAAACTTTTTACAGCTTAAAACACGGGGTGGGGTCTCAACATGGGATTTTGGGTACAGTTGTGCAGCTGGGATTTAAAAAACACCCCCCATTCATATATTGAATAATTGTGAAATCCCTACCTATACATATATTTCACAGCGAAATCATAACCATTCATATATTTATCAGTTCAAATCGTACTTAAATATAACACAATTGGTCAATTACTACCTATTGATATATTTCCTCGGTAAAATTGCACCCCATTGATATATTTGACGTATCAAAAAAGGGATCCATTCCAGCGGCACATATGTATATACCTGCATATAGGAAGAGACCGACCCCAGTGGCTTAAAACAACGCTATTATTCGATGTTTTTTGGCATTTTGTGACCAAAAACTTGAGCTTTGATTGTGTTCACAATTTAACATTTAACATGGCCTAAACCATTGTCTTCAATGCTTTTGTGCAAATTTTGCCTGAACTTTTCCCTCCTATATAAACTTTAAAAAAACAACAAAAAAACTTAAAGTAAAAGATGTTGTTTGTTGTTGTTCAATCTTACCATATCAACGAGAGCTATGTACAGGAAATTTCCTGCTGTTACCGCATAAATCCAGTTGACGGCAGTTGCATACGACGCTACCTGTACACCAACGAAGAAACCAATAAAGGCTGTCAATGACGAGAACAAGTTGGCCAATATCGCCTGCCAGAATGACAAACCACTTGTAATAAGTACAGCAAAGTCACCTACAAAAATAAAGTAAAATGTATAAAAGGGATTTTATGAGTGTAAAGTCAGGTTAAGGATGATCGGTATTTTTAGTCAAAATTACAAGTTTGTTTTTTTTTATTTTTAACTTTTGTCATTGAAGTTTTTATATATCCATGGGCGCTCCGGGTGGAGCGAATGTAAATAGTGTTATTTTCCGTGTCATAAAAGATATAAAGCGGTAAAGTATATGGACGTGTATTTCAGTGCTTGGAACTGTTACAGTAGATTAGTTTATATTGGTGTGTTGCTAGGTTTTAAGATATCAGAGCTAAACATACGTTTTCTCGAAGGGAAACAAAGCGAACATATGATAGAAACAATGTCATCTAGTTAAGGACATGTAATTTATTCAATAAATTAAATGGAAAACACAGTTTATATCAAATAGTAAATAAATTGCATGACAAATGAGCATCAAAATAATAAGTATTATGCGTCAGAGGCGCTTTCCTGGATTTACCGTCATCAGGAACGCTCAAAGCCGAATATTTGAAAGTCAATGTTATATAAGAACCGAAACAGTTGAAGAACTTTATGACCAAAAAGGACCTAAAATAAAAGCCAAATCCATCAAATACCAACTTTGCGTAGGGAGTTCAAAAACTATATACAAAGCACGCCTCTCTATGACAAAGAGCACTACGCAATTATCTATTAAATTCGGCTTGTTGGCGGTTTAAAAAAAATGTATCTATATATCTTTGATGGTGAATCGTGATCGACTAGTGGTGACTGACTTTGATTAGCAATAGAAATACTTAATTCCGGAGGAGATTTTTTTACTATAGCATTAGTAAATACCAAATTTCTGTGTTAATATGTGAACATTATAATTACCTAATTCCTGTGGTAATTCGTGACAGAATATAGCTATAGTAAGACCAATCCCATCCGCTATATCGCTCGAGAAAGCAGCTCCCAACACCAGACCATCGGTAGTATTGTGTATGGCATCTCCGATTATTATCATATATGCTAGTGGGGCGATACCTATGTGTATATGCAAATATATTGCTTTAAACAAATATATATTTAACTATATATGGTATCGACGGCATTGTCAATACAATATGAATATTAATGACACTGAATATTCAACAAATGTGTTTCAAATGAAATCACATATAAAACACGAAAAAGATAATAAAATATATAGCATGATATGTAACTTCATGTCAAGTAAATCAACGACAAATACAGGTTTAATTGAGGTTGGAAATCTTGTTGTCGATTGAATCCCTAAAACTTTAACATATTTTCTTAAAGTTCAATTCACTATAATAATATGCAATAATGATATAAAGTTTACCCTTTCCTTTTCTCAAGTCTTCAGATCCTACATTAACTTGACCATTTGAATTGACCTGTATCAAAAACAAAAAATCTAAATAAATATATAGTTGCGACGAAAAAATTAGACCATATATTAACAGTTTACATATAATAGACCGTTTTCAGACTACAGTGCTGATTTTGCCAACCCTCTGAAATAAACAATATGTAAAAGTTTTCAAACTTGTTCCTCATTTTCTTTTGAGTTTTGTTAAGAAAATATACACGTCTGTATCATTTGTGTTTGGTTGTGCACAACCATCTATATTAAAATATAAACCACCATTTCATAGTTTTATTTAATAAAACCAACGGGTTTGTTTGGAAACTTCCGGTAAATAGTCTAAGTTCAAATCAGACATCATCGGATTTTTGTGACACATGTTCGTAAATAAAAGAAATTATTGGGCATACGTCAATGAGACAGCAATCTAACGACACAAGATAAAGTCATCTAGAGGTAAATATACGGGTTTCAAACAAAAGACAAATTTCAGTTGGCATCTCGGAGTTTTTTATCGCCCGAGTCTAGAAAAGATGCAAATAAATTCAACAGGGACTATGGAAAATCTCACGACAGTACCAAATTTCCAAAATGACAAAAATGGTAAGTGAATATATGTTTTTGAAACACTCGGAACAAATTGTGCAATGTTTATATAAGGTGCAAGTATGTAATGCATTTGAAATGAGCGACAAAACATAATTCAAAATAAGTTACCTCCCTTTTACCAGAGAAAATTATTACATTATAAAAAATTACTATACAGAAATTAAGAGATGTGGCATGACTGCTAATGAGACAACTATCCACCAGAAACCAAAGCACATAGACAAGTGTCACCGTCAGACCTTCAACAAAACCAATACCCATATAGAATAACCATACATTGTCTCGAAATATAAATTTTATTTGTACAAGGCTTAGAAACAGGTAGAAAGCGAGGCTATGCCGAGCATTTCTATCCTGTTTTGAGACGAGTACAAATAAAATTTATATTTCGCGACAATGTATGGTTATTCTTTATATACTGCAACTCCTACAACTGTTTCAAATGAAATATTTAGGGTAAAAACCATCATTTTTTTTAATTTGGAGCGAACGACGTAAAAATTCTGCGAACCTGTACATTAAATTACGTCATAAAAACTCTACGGAAACGCATTGTCAACGTCATAAACAAGGCGATATACGGTCAGTGACTGTATATCACAAATGATTATACGGTCAATGCAATTTGACTGCGCAAATAGCACAGCTGCAGTATATAATGAGACTACTCTCCACCAGAGCACAAGGACAAGACTAACGTGAGGGTACCCAAATTGCACCTATTTTGACTGTTTATTAACCTACGTTTTTTTATGATCCAGATAAAAGTTTCCATTCTGTATTTATTTTGTAGACGTATCCTTATTTACTATACAGTTACACCAATTTAATTTTGAATCCATATTGAATCATAGAAAAATGGGCTACAACTGACCTCAAACGATCCATGATTCTGTCAGGAGGAGTACCCAAATTGCATCCATGCTTAAATTCACATCCTTAAAAATCGAATAACAGATGTTTTGTTTTATTTCTTCAAATCTTTAGAACAATTTGACATTAGTCCATGCTTACTATTTATTTTTTAAGAAATGGATGCTTGTAACATATTTTATTTGCTCATTTTTAAAAGATGACTTTTTGTGGACGTCACATGGCGACGTTTCCATAGATTTTACCTTTTCAGTGAATACTTCATCTGTTTGTATATATACTGTGAACGTTTTGTGTATATTTGAATATATTTACCCATGTTGAAAGACGTGTATAATGTCAAATCATAAAAATACAAATTTTTAGTCTCACAGAAAACTTGTAAGATTTCCGCTGCTATTTTTGCTGAATAGGTGCAATTTGGGTACTCGGTGCAATTTGGGTACTGTGACGTTAGTGTCACCGTATGACCTTTAACAAAACCCATACCAAATGAGACTACTATCCACCAGAGACTAAAGCACAAGGACAAGTGTCAGCGTCAGACCATCAACAAAACCCATACCCAATGAGACAACTATCCACCAGAGACCACCGGACGTGGACGTTAACAGCCTTTGTCGCTTCTCATGTTGTCTTTTTATTAAAAAAACTTATTTTTCGTACAATGACAAAATAAAGGACACTATCAATTACAGTATCGACTACTTGAAATATACGCCACTGGTGAAATAAATGCAACAGAAATTTGCCTTACATTATTGAAAGATACTTAACTCCAAGAACAAACTAATTGTTTGAGCTTAATGCAACATACAAGACTAGTCGAAATATTTCGTATATAAATCGTTCTGATTTGTCAGTCTTGATTGGTTTATATAATAGGGTCAAAGAGACTCATGACTTTTGATCTTAGAACAATTTCAATGGTATTGAAAGATACTTAACAAAATATAGTTATTTATTTTATTCCAAGAACAAAGCTAATTGTTTGAGCTTAATGAACATTCTTGTCATAACAAATGTCATTACGAGAGCTTTTGATCTATTTCAGTCTAGTATGAACCATCCCCGTAAACTGAGGATAGAAGTCTGAGGTAATATTCTGGTACAGGCAGCCTTACACGAAGATACATGTTTGTGGATCACTTTTAAAAATTTTATTTTCTGGTTTTCTTGTGTAGTTATGTTATTTCCTCATTGAAATGTCCGCATATCTTCGTTTATTCATAGATAATTTCATTGCTACATACATTTGGAAACTACAATTGTAAAACTGGAGTTTGCTTCATTTGGGATATGTTGCGTAATTGTCTCATTGGCAGTCATACCACATCCCCGTATTTTACAATCTTTTCTTTTGTTGTAAAGTTTAGCTCTCTAAAATAAGATGTATGGCCTAATATGAGAGAAACCATTAAAGTTTGACGACGACAACCGGAAAGTAACACATGTTCATCACGACATTTGATGCAGAGAAATACAATGACGAATAAACGCGTACATACACTGTAAAAGTCTTTTGATGTTTTGGAATCACTATCAAGGTTCCCGAGAGTTGCTGCTCCTGGTTCAGTTGTTGTTGGAATTTCTGATATAAGTCCCTGTAAAAAATATACATATTTATCTGTCATTTCATTTTGTTCATTTCCATGTAAAAACTATTCCGATATTTAATGTGTAAATAAACCTTGTTGAATAATAATTAAAAAAAAAGCCAAAAAGTAAAAGAGTAACAATATGATAATAGTATTTATTGTACAGGAGGTTTAATTGGTAACAATTTGTAATAATAAAACGCCTGTTTGTAGTTTTGATGTTCCTATTAAATCACCACTGAATTGTTAATTTAAGTAACTTTCAATCATATATAGTATGATAATAATACAGCATAATAAAAAAAATACCGAACTCCAAGCTAAAATCAAAAAGGAGGAAGCCCCTAGTCAGGAGCCTGTTGTTCAGTGGTTGTCGTTTGTTGGTGTGGTTCATAAGTGTTTCTCGTTTCTCGTTTTTATATAGATTAGACCATTGGTTTTCCTGCTTGAATTGTTTTACACTTGTCATTTTGGGGCCCTTTATAGCTTGCTGTTTGGTGTGAGTCAAGGCTCTGTGTTGAAGGCCGTACTTTGACCTATAATTGTTAAGTTTTTATTCATTGTGACTTGGATGGAGAGTTGTCTCATTGTTACTCATACCAAATCTTCTTGTTTATATATGTCAACCAACTGAACTAAAGGAAAACTACATTCCTTTTCCCCATAATATCACTGTTTAATTCATGCTACTTACCAGGTAGCTTATTTTGTTAGAAGAAGAAGAAGAATATATCCGTCATGGAATTTTAACACAAGTGTATTCCATTCATAAGGAAAGAGTAACCGGATAAATTCATAGATAATCTACAAGAAAGCTTCAGTCTCTTTCTAATAAAATATTCGTAAGGTATAATTGAGGTCGATGTCGAAAGTATATAATAATGTTATAAATCATAAGCTTTTAAAACATTTAACAGACCCCTCCCCCCAAAAAAAAAAAGAGAAAAAAAAAGAAAAGAAAATAAAGGGAAAAAAAAAGAAACAAATTCTCACATACACATCTATCAATTACCTTTCTTTTTTTCAGAAAAGTCATGATCATTTCCAGAAGATAAAATGCGTACGTTCCTAAAATAATATAAAAAAATATTCATTTAATGAAAGTCAAATTAAATTCAAATACAATATTAACGTTGTTAGATTTTAATAAGCTTAAAGTCAATATACGGTACAAAGGTAATTTCAGTGATTCGAGCGTCACTGATGAGTCTTTTGTAGACGAAACGCGCGTCTGGCGCAAATACAAAATTTCAATCCTGGTATCTATGATGAGTTTATTCACAGATTGTTTTTTTAAGTATTGCATACAGTTGTGGTATGTTAAACTTGAACTGAAAATCGAAAAAAAAAAATAATGCTTCTATCTCTTATCTCCTGAAATATTACTGAATAAATTCTTTTGAAATAGGTGAAGAATTAAATAGAAATTACATAAAAAATTATAATGATAAACGTTCTTACTTGAACATTCGTCTTAAATACCTCAAATCTCGAATTTCAAGTGCTTATATTTTTCTTAAAATTGATTGTTGTTGGTACAGAAATGTCCGTTTGATTGTTTTTATGGTGATCACGGAGTCCTTATCATAGTTATAATAATACTTTTTATGTAAAGCTTACTAAATAACACCTACCCAGTAATACAACCATTGTATACCATATGTAATTTTCAACATGGATCCCTGCTTCGTGATCGTCATGGTCGTGTTCTGTGGTGTTATCCTCGTGTTCATGCTCGTGATCATCATGTCCATGGACCCCTAAAGCCTATAACAAAAAAAAAAAAAAAAAAAAATGAAAATATTAAAAAAAACAACAAAAAAAAAAAAAAAAAAAACAAACAAAAGTGGACTCTTAAAGCCTATACCATAAACAGAAAAAAAGAACAAAATATACTTGTTTTTATTGTCTCGATACATAAATATCGAAAAATTTCCAAACAATTGGTTCATGGAATTCAGGGGGAGTGACTCTATTTCATTATCTATCAACATGATGAGTTTAGTTTAGTTACTCTCCATGATTTATTTGGTGTCTACTTATTTTCTACTGAAGCTGAAGGTGTATGTTCACCAATGAATTTAAGGGGCCCCAACATTTCATAGAAAATTACAACAATGTATTACATTTACACTTATTTGAGAGACAAATAAAATGAATAAATCAAACTAAAATAAAAAAGTATTTTGATATGTTTTTTACTTGTAATGATATTATAACATACATTATAACATACATAGATTATCGTTGATCATCTCAACGAGATTGATTTTCTCGCTTGAGCCGGTACGGCGAAAGCGAGAAAACAATTGAGTTGAGATGACCAATGATAATCTGTTTATCGCTATTTTTACCTATGACGACGTTGTCAATTTCATTAGCAACGCCACGTGCCTCCTTAGTTTCTAGCGATAATTTTCCATCTCAAGCGAGTAGCATGATATGAAAAATTATCACAAAAAAGATCACAGGAAAAATGCACAAAATAGCGATAATATACATTATTTGTTAGATTCTTAACGCAGCATTATATCACGTGAATGAATAAAAATAAACACTTAAATATATAGGTTTTAGAATGTTTCAATATTAAGATATTGTGCCACAACGATTTTATCGCTTTAATACAGCACTATTCTCAATATATCACAAAATTTAACAAAAAACATACTATTTTTTCATATTTATTTTAATCTGTCCAATTCAGATGACCTTGCCAAGATAGAATATTGAACTCACCTCAGGAATAAGATGAACCACTGCCCCTGTAAACAATGTCCCAACAGCTAATCCCATAAAAACAGACAAAAACACCTGGTATGCATTTGAGAACCGTTTAGCACATGGCAAAATGGCAGCTCCACAAATAGAACATACGCAACATATTGCATTAGCTAAGATACCATAACCATAGACTGAAAGAAATACATTAAAGTATTAACAATGTATTGAAAATATATATTGAGATGTAGATAAAATAACAAAAATGAAGTACAAAGATGACTTTAAAGCAAGGAAATATTGTTTGCAGTGCGTTTATTATGTTTAAACGACACCCCTCTACTCTGCTGCCTAACACATGCTATTTTTGTAGAAAAGAAATAGCTAATTGGTTCGATTTCCAGGGCTGGCAATCACAAGCATGATTTCCATGCAATATGATTTCTGCTTACATGTAAGATATTGAAAAAACGGTTTTCGGTGGTAAAGCTTGAGTCATCTTCTTCATGGTGTCTTACGGACACCATCATGCTTTGTTATACCATTTTAACTGAGTGTAGATTCGTATGGAGGGAGATGTTAGTTAACCCTGTCGACATACCCAGTCTCGCTCCGAGTTCATATAAAACCCTCAGGTTTTGTTTTTCTACCTTGATTTGTACAATCTAAACGGATTTATGAGATTTGAACATCAGTAATCAAATGTCGCTATTATTTGTCAAAAAGCAGAGAGGACACCAAGGGGGCAATAGAAAACCACAACTCCGATAAAATTAGGCAACACATGGCCAAACGAAAAACGACGCAAAGACAAACAACAATAAGAAAACATAGCACAGACAAATAAAGATTGAGCAACACAATCCCTGCAAAAGTCCTAGGATGAACTCAGGTACTCCGGAAGAGTAACATATGTGTCACATACTATAACGAATATGTTTCATTTGTCGTATTTGCAGTTCAGTCCTTCATTTCCGGTTTAAGAAGACAAATAAGTGTTTATTGGATTCTGTTTTTTGTCTTTTCCTTTTGGTCGTGGTGTTGTCCTTCTTTTTTTCGATTTATTATGATTTGTTATCTCCCCTTGGTATCTTCATGTGATCTTCTTCATAAATAAATCAATGAGTTTTAAAGAATAACTGCAACATATTCTATGAACTTGAAAACCACATTCTTTGTATAGTCATTTAAAATATTTGTTTTTGTAATGAATGTAAATGCAAGACAACAACAATTGCTAAGAAGGTACCAAGTAAATCTGTAACATTCATTCAAGCGATAGCGGTCTACAAATAATTTTAAATTGACATTGAAATTGAGAGTGATATCATGTCGTTTGTTTTGGCATTTCTTTTTTGCGAAACCATTCAAAACCTACTTTGTCTTAAAAATAAAAATTAAAAACTTTGTGACACTGATTACGAATTAATTTGCATAGAAAAAAATCTAAAACAAATTTGAAGATTTTATATGGCACAATTTGAAAACAAATAGAACATACATAGCAACCGAATAATGATAAATAACAAATAATGACCTTCAAAAATGTAGAGCAAATGTAAGTTTGTGCAACATGATCAAACTAAACACTAGACAATTTCGTTCGACCCGGAAGAGTGGAGATAAAAGCCTTTATGATAAATTACTACTATGAAAATACAGCAGTTGTTATTTTGCATTTTGTAGTATTTAAAATATATCAACTGCATATGACTACAGGTTAATTAAACTTACTTTCAGCTGTAGTAGGCATTTTACTAGTATATTTTCACTGAAACCAATAAAAAACATATCACTCATTTTATTTTATGGTACAATCACAATAACAACAACAATAATTATAATAATAATAATAATAATAACTAGTATCTCAATTGTTTGTAAAACAATTGAAGGGTCTTTCCTGTAAAAGTGATGTTTTTGTAATGTACTCTTTAAGACCTTTCATTTGATATACGACAAGCATACCTTCTAAAAATTTTCACTTTTTACACTTAATGACCCCATCCGCCTACAATTTTGATATCGGAAGTATGATATATGTAATGTAGACTTGATGATCTTTCATATGATATGCGACAACACCATGTTCTAGAAACTCTGATTTTTGCAATTAATAACCCCGTCCACCTCTTTTTTGGAGGACAGGAATTTGATATTTGAAATGTACACATTATGACCTTTCATTTGATATACAGCAACCTTAACTTAGAAGACAATTTATTTTCTGCACTCGATGAACCCACACAACCCATTTTTTGGGACGTCAATTTGATATTTGAAATGTACGCTTTATGGACTTTCATTTGATATGCGACAACCTAGAGCTCATTAAGACCTTCAATTTGATATATCAAATGATCCCATTTGGCAAAGTGCCAAAAAATGATGCAATATCAATTGTATAAATAGAACTTAAAAAACTTACAAAGTCAATGCAAAGCATGAAAATTTAAAATTGATTTTTTGGGGTTTTTTCATTGAATGTGGTATTTGGTCAAACATATGTCTATGTTAAACTCTTCAATTTCTGATAATTTCATGTGATTACCTGTTGTTGATTCAGAAATATATGCTGCCGCTTGCAAAATTTCAAAGTGCATTATCTCTAAAACGACAACTGATATCTAAAATCTGTTAAAAGTAAAATGATCTACAGTGAATGGACAATATTGTAGAAAAAAATTTGGGACAATTCCGAAGTTCATCAAGGTCACAATGAATCATCAAATATATGATGGAATACCAAACTTGAGAACTGGAAGTCGTAGAGACATTGGACTACCACCATTCAACTCAGAACCATATTGATCTTTCTTTCAAATATTACAAGGTCAAGGTCATAGTACACTTCGTCCTCGGTCAATATAATCTGAAGAGGTCTATATGTAACCATAGATGTAGATGTATAAACCCATATCTATGGGTTATATGATGTAACGTATCGACCTCGTCAAAAGTCCATAACTGATAAATATGTCATTCAATTACATTCATAATTTATTATAAGTAAAATTTGATATAATATATTTTATTATCTAACAATGGTATATCAAAAGAAAATTCACCAATTGACAAGTTTCTATTCAATAGGACATACTAATCACAATCACATCTTGTTTACTATATACCCCAAACACCTAAATATATATTTAGTTTTGATAAAAAAAATAATCTTGGGTAATTGTTCTCTATAACTGATGTCATTCGTTTTCATGAAAAGAAAAAAATATACACAAGCTGAGAACGAAAACATTTTTGAAATTTTTACAACAGTTTTTAAAGTTGCATAATCTTTCAGCACGAAGACAGCTATAAGTACAATATGAACTTTATATTCTCGTTCTCGAGTACATACATATTTATACAAAACACTTTTCAAAGATCCTTGGACAGTAATATAAACAAATAGTGACGAGGATCCAACTTTGCGTACATAAACCTGTTAAGTTTAGTTTTTAATGCGTTATCTTCACCCTTTTCATATCTATCAATGACAAGAAAGGAAACAGAAAAGAGTTTATTATCAAAATCAATTCAGCAGAAAATACGTTTTTCTAACGCTAGGTCACAAATTTGAAGCGATACAATCCTGAGAAATGTTCCTTAGTAAACGTATTTTATTCTGATGATTAGTCTTGTAAATTAAAGTGTTGAAGTTTTTAATTAAGATATCTTGTCGGCGATAAAGCTAGTACTGTTCTAACATTTCGCTACACTGTAAATATAACGGACGCCTGACGCGTCCGGACGCGTTTAAAACTTGTACACCGAATGTTCAATATTTTAACGTCATATATTCATGCTTAGAGACGTGTTCAAAATTTTAACGTTTGTGTTCAAAATATTAACACCTGTGTTCAGACGCAGTGAACACCGGTGTTCCAAGTTCTGTTCTAAAAATGAAGATAGTCGTTTGTCCGATTTTCTATCCTTTCAATTGGCAAATTCAAAAAGAAATTCTTTAAAAAATATGAATGTATACGCACGATGTTGATCTTGTGAATTTTTGGTTAATATTTTAGTAATTGTGAAATATAAAACTTCCAAGCTGGCAAATATGTATAGTATATGAATGTATTACAAGTTTTACTTATAAGTGACATAATTATGTATATCAATGAGGCCTGTTATGATAATATATTGCAATAAAAATATGTCGATGTTTATCTTATTTCATGATCCGTTCATTTTTTTAACAATACATGTTCAATCAGTGTTCAAATCGCTCGAAATTTTGAACACCTCGTGTTAAAAAAAATATACCAGGATACCCAATACCGGAAACAGATATCGGCTGGCGATTAAGGCGGTTAAACAAAGAATGGATACACATAAAGAAGGGAACCAGAGAAGGGACTTCTATCCTACATGAAAACAAAAGAAGTGAGTAACTTAAAATAATCTCCATATATAGTTCGATGGCTTCCTTTTTATTTTCTCATGCCAGAGATATATATAAATATAAGAATATTGGGTGCACGAACGGGTTTTTGTACGATTACAGCGTAATATATATAAATGTGTCAAATATTCATAACTGTTATATCCAAAATTTAACTATTCGACATAAACAGACGACGAATAACTGTCAGCTTTGCGCTGGTGATTTCCTTAACTGATGAATAACCGGTCTGTCTGTTATACAGAATAAAAGATAATTTTCGACATCAACATATAACAGACTTAGAAAATGCATTCGTTTTTTTCTTCTTTTTTTTTTTATTTGCAGGAATCGTTAGATTATGTCTGAATTAGGAACCGGTGCCCAATAATCCCAAGAAGATCATTTCTGCATGCTATAAAGTGGTGGAAAAATAGAAAGATGTCAAAAAAGGTATGACAATATATGTATATCAATTAATAGCTTATTTGGGTGTATCATTTCTATCTGTTCACCTTAGGTCAAGAAATAGACTTTTGTCAAAACGTGCATTTCATTGCCGTAGAATTTGTACTCTATTATATATCAACATTAAATCATAACAAGCATTGCTGAATTTGATGAAAACTCTCTTCTATTAAATTTCATTTTGCAGGATATACAGGCTCTTAGACATTCCTTGTTGTGGAGGATTTTGACATTGGAAGTTGATAACAACACATAAAATGCCACCCAATTGATAGCTTTTAGTGAAGATGCACTGAAAAGTGGAGCGTACATTGTATGTGATGACAACAGTGTCATGGAAGTAGCTATCGTACAAGAACTGTTGGAATTTGCAAATTTTTAAACTTTCGTTGTGACAAATAATTATATTATAAACTGTCTACTTATCACATTGACATGCTTTTTTGGTTAGGATACAGAGGATGTAGTAACTATCTAGTCATGTTGGAAAAAAATCATTAATTGTGATATATTTAAGTCAGTTTAAAAAAAAATATGTATGTGATTTCACTGACTGTTACTTGTTATATCATGAGGTATCTGATGTACTTTTCTTTCATATATGCACATTTGATTACATAAAGAATTACTCGTTAAAAGATGTATTTATTGTTATATTTTGCCTGAATTGAATATAGTTTTTATAACAGTTTAAGCTGAGTACTTATGGAAAATTATGTACGCTTCAAAATTGAACATGTTCCACATTTTAACACCATCAATTTGAACATGTTCCACATTTTAACACTATCACTTTGAACACATTAGTCAACTGTTCTGAAAGTGAACATCTGGTGTTCTGAATCTTAACACTTTGATTTTAAACATGTTCTATGTGTTCAAAAAGTGTTACAGGGCTGTTGAACGCGTCAACGTATTAAGATTTTAACCACTCGGACACGTTAAATCGTTGAACACTATAATAAGTGTTAAGAACTCTAACATGAAGTGTTCAAAAATGAAACACAAAGGCATTAAAAACTGAACACCGCACATTCAATTGATGAACACTAGTGTAAACATTTGGAACACCATTACACGTTCAAAAAGTGTTACAAAAAAGCGTTCAAGCAGTGTTCTATTTATTAACACTTAGATTTACAGTGTAGTAGTCAATCCACTACAGTAGCGCATATTGACTTTTCAGCCAATTAAGCGCTAGTATTTATTTGTGTAGAATAACGTACACTTTCTATAAAAGACACTGGAATAGTTCTGAATTGCTGATATGTAAAAAAAAAAAAAAAAAAAAAAAAAAAAAAAACCAAAACAGACTGAAAGCCTACATATGACTAATCAATTAAAGTTTTAATCATATAAAAATGGCTATGTTAGTTCAATATCTATTTATTAGTGGTTTTATTCTGAAAAAGTGCCGTTTGTGTCTTTTTGTGTGTTTTTATTTTCAAAGACTTACTCTTTCGCCTTGAATGCATGTTAAAGGTAATTAATTAATTAAAGAGAGGCAAAATATACAAAAGGAATATTCAAACGCATTAGTTAAAACAAACTGACAATGCCATGGCAAAAAACGAAAAACGATGCATTATAAGTAATTAAACAATTGGAGGTAAAATATTGAAAATTTGATCCTTTCTATGTTATACTATGTTTTTGATTACGCCGTTGCTGATATCTAAATATCAATAGAACTGTCTAGATTTTTGTCTCGGCTTTTGTTTTGTTTGAGCAGCGATCAAGCAAATATATGCGACACAATTTAAAAAATAATACTAGTATTGAAATCCGACCGACTAATGGTTTGTGAATATTTATAAAGTGCTATGAGATAGATCTATTATTATATTAAACTTTGAAAAAGACTAAAAATTTTCAAAGATCATTGATTATTAAAGGTCTCATTATAATTGAATTACAATGAATAACAAGTATCATTTTGGTTGATAAATATGAAAACACATATACAAAGAAAAAAGAACTAATTCTGTCCCCATATCATAAAACCGCCCTAAAGTTTTTTTGTATAACAGACAGCGTTCCAATTTATACGTTATTGGTAGTTGGTTGAATATCATTTTAATCTATGTTACTATTTTCAATACAAGTAAAAATCTATAAACTATTTTATACATTATTTATGTATAAATATATACACAAATGCGTAGAAATAACGTTAAAGGTTGCATTTCTGTAAATATTGACAATGCAATTTCCCATAGGAACTCCTTTTACGGCTAAAACTGTACCACTTTTACTATGAAGTTTTGAAAAAAATCATATCCTAGAATGGAAAGTTCATATGCACTACAATTTTTTTCAAAGGTCAAAATATAGGGCTGTGCGGCATATTTTCAACGTTTATATGCCCCGAACTTCTTAGAGTTTAAACTAACACTAAATTTATTAACTATCCCTACCTTGACTGTAGGAGTACCACAGATTTCAATATAAACAATATGCATATGTATATTTACTGGTAACATTCCCAAGTTATGTCTCTATGAGATGAAACATAGAAATCATAACTGGGAACCAGTATATAAACAAAATTAATTATCTATGAATATTCTATATCTCCCAAAAGAGGCGTGGTTTGAAAAACAGCTGTAATTACAAAGTGCAACCTATACAAACATTTATTCCAATAGAAAACTCTAAAAACGCTTTTTCTCACATTAATACTTATTTATCAGAATTATAGCCTTAAAGAAATCACTGCATAAACTCTAAGTTTTCTTTTACTGTACATTTTATACCTCGTCCTCTGTTTCAATTTTTTAAAGAATTTGAAAACAAGACTTTAATTATTGCCAGCTTACCCTATTTGCATGTTTTCTGACATGAAATGCCTAGAACCTGTTTAAAACTGTTCTGATAACATATTGAAAGAATTTCAGAATACTGTAAATGTAATGTTTAGCAGTCAATCATTACAACATTCAAGATTATATAAAGTATCCAATCCTGCCTGTGTCTCCAGTCCACATTTTACTGTATGCCTATTTGTCAATGAAAGTTCACAATTTCTGCCTTAAATGGTCAGTTTAGAATTCTTGTCACAACAGTATCATCTCTACCCACATATCTGACATAATTTAGCTAATATATGAGCTAGAAGTGTTAAAACAAAGCCATATTTATCTGATGTATAAATTCACTTAAAATTTTATAGAAATGATTGCTAACATCTGATTTTTGCATAAATTCCAAGCATAGTTATTGTTTTCTATATAAAGACCTTTAAAATCATAAAATCATAGCATTTACAAGTTAAATTATTTGTTTTTATGAATAAGGGGGTAGGCAATTTTCTGTTTTTTGCCCCTGGGGCCTCAAATTTCCTAAATTATTCTGCTGTTTCTAGCAATATGGAATATTTAGTACATATTCATGATAGAACACACTATTTTAAGTTTTGTTGAGATATTTTGTATTTCTAGCTTGTATTTTTTATGCCGCTGTGACAAAAAAGCAGATTTAGGCCTTACGGCTTACTTTTAGGTTATCGACAGGACAAAAACACCCCACCAATAATATTCAGGAAGGATCTATGAGTTTCAATGACTGCGAAGAGTAAATATAAGCACTTCTAAACAATTTAACTTACAAATATGCATATATTATGAATTTATTTTGCATTCAGGGCTTTAAGTAAACTATGCATACTGTAAACTGTGAATTTATGCTGAGTCATCATAGTTAAGGCCCAGGATTCTCTCAATCTTCATTAAATATTTATAAAACTTCATATTTGAGTTAATTTCTTTAAAATCTGTGAGATAAACCAAATTTGGTTAAATTCTGTATGTTCTCTTTTTTCACCCAATATAGGTTGCATTTCTGTAAATATTGACAATGCAATTTCCCATAGGAACTCCTTTTACGGCTAAAACTGTACCACTTTTACTATGAAGTTTTGAAAAAAATCATATCCTAGAATGGAAAGTTCATATGCACTACAATTTTTTTCAAAGGTCAAAATATAGGGCTGTGCGGCATATTTTCAACGTTTATATGCCCCGAACTTCTTAGAGTTTAAACTAACACTAAATTTATTAACTATCCCTACCTTGACTGTAGGAGTACCACAGATTTCAATATAAACAATATGCATATGTATATTTACTGGTAACATTCCCAAGTTATGTCTCTATGAGATGAAACATAGAAATCATAACTGGGAACCAGGAGTCAGTTTCACGAAAAACTTACGACTAAGATTGATCGTAAGTCATGAACAAATCAGTATACTTACGATCAATCTTAGTCGTAAGTTTTTGTGAAACCGATTCCAGTATATAAACAAAATTAATTATCTATGAATATTCTATATCTCCCCAAAAGAGGCGTGGTTTGAAAAACAGCTGTAATTACAAAGTGCAACCTATAAGTACAAAGGAGGTTTAGTTCTATACACTGTCAACAATATATTCTTATTGACAAAAAAACCGAGGACGTGTTGTTTTGCACAACATTTAATATAAACACGAACTTAAATACCTGACCGAAATAATTAATATCCTGGTTAAACTGTAAATTATATCATAACTAATTGATTAAATGTGGTGTGTACTTTATTGTTACAGTATTACTATAGCCATCCATACATCTAATGAATATATGACATTTTTACTAACTTTTATATGTCACTTTGGAATCTGGAATTTTGAAACGGGAAAGTATGCTCGCATAACAAGAGATTCATCAGGTCTTACTACGATTTAAGTTAAATAAATGTTATTCCTATGTTTTCACTCAAAATGTTCGTCTGTTGACATGAACTATCATTGATGCGTTCATTTTCTGTAAATTTACTGGTTATAACATTATGAATTATTCGAAACACTAAGGGTTTTCTACCCCAGACATAGATTGCCTTGACCGTATTTGAAACATCTTTTTGGAACTATTTACAGTGCTTTTCAACTTCGTATTTTATTTATCCTTGCAACTGATTTGATTGGAGCGCCACAGATGAGTCTCTTGTGGACGAAACTTGAATCTGGCGACCCAAATTATAAGCCTGGTGGTACCTTTAATGACTTTTTATATCTGAAATAATGCTATACAATTTGAAAACCGTTATAAATTCGTATTAAGTCGGATGATCTGTGTTATATGTTTAATGATTTATGAAACAAAAAACCAGTATACTAATTTTCTGTAAATGGAAATATCACTTATATATTTGGTGCGTCCAAATAGCTTTTTTGTGTTTACTCTCACCAGGAACGCCCAAATTTGAAAATTTGAAAGCCCCGGATATATAAACACATGAATAAGTGAGGAGCAACATGATCTATTGGGACATAAACAGAATATTTAAATTCATCTAACGTCTAGCTACTTTGCATTAGGGCGTTAGAACCTTAGTTTCTTAAAAACAGATAATGAATGATAATTCCAGGTATAAACAGACACACATGTGTGTGATGTCAATCAGAATAGCACGAACTCTAATGAAGAGAGAACAAGTGAATCGATAGTGTAAGACACTCTTGCTTTGTATACATACACATCATAACATAGAGAAAATTGTGTATAGATAATTGTCAAGTAAAGAGGTATATATCCAAGAGTTAAAGTGTATAGGTCACCGTATTGCCTTGTTCAATGGAAAGAGACATATTTATAAATCAACATAAAATGATACCTGACCACCCATGAAT
The DNA here is from genome assembly GCA_017311375.1 of Mytilus coruscus. Lineage (NCBI taxonomy): Eukaryota > Metazoa > Mollusca > Bivalvia > Mytilida > Mytilidae > Mytilus > Mytilus coruscus. The sequence goes on from CM029598.1 coordinate 97,761,183, forward strand.
GCATTTTATGCCTTATTTTGAAAAAAAAACTGTCGAAAAACTATTGTATTATTGAAAAGCCAATCCTCAACTCAATCAATTCCATAGAAGAACTGTTACTACATAAAATGTTCTATAACTCTAGTTTAAAAGATTTTGTGACAACAACCTGCATAGAGAAACAAAAAGTAATTAAAATATTAATGGGTAAGGAACATTTGAAGAATGTTGTTTGGTTGATGTGTAACAGTTTGTGATTATCGAATTGAAGGAGGTAAAAATGTATGATACCATTTCTATTAGATAAATAGACGATACGTTTGGATCACGAAGAACTTAAAATTAAAGATGAAGAAATCTAAACTGTCCCTCATACTTTCGTAAATTTTACGGACGCCATCACGAGTTGGTTGACCGTTATGGAATAACCGTTTCACAGATGATATCGGATATGTTCCTTATGTCGTAACTACAATACCCTTCCCTTTTCACGAATGTGACCTACCGAATTAGACTATTTACCGGATTTGTAATAACATAAGCAACACGACGGGTGCCACATGTGGAGCAGGATCTGCTTACCCTTCCGGAGCACCTAAGATCACCCCCAGTTTTTGGTGGGGTTCGTGTTGCTTAGTCTTTAGTTTTCTATGTTGTGTCTTCTGTACTATTATTTGTCTGTTTGTCTTTTTATTTTTAGCCATGGCGTTGTCAGTTTATTTTCCATCTATGAGTTTGACTGTTCCTCTGGTATCTTTCGTCCCCCTTTCGGTTACAGGTAAACGATACACTTTTAAGTGAACATTTGTATTGTTTAATAGAAAGATTTTTTTTTAAAAGGGCGCGGAAGATACTTAGGGGACATTCAGAATTCTAAATTTAACTAAATTAGCTTGTGTTTAAATTTGTTATATAAAAAAAGATTGCAGCATGAGTAAAAAAAATCAATTCAATTTTGAATACTTTCCTTATTATTTTATGGAAATGTGCTCATAAAAATTGCTCTAATGTTTGGTAAAGATTGTCATGAGATTATCATAATATCTTCATTAATAGACGAAGAAATATGTAGATCTTATAATAATTCATAGTTTTGTTTTGGAATCTTAGATCTATTGAAAATTACTATAATATTTTTATGTATATAGCAATTTTGTGACGCCAAAATATATTATGTTATGAAAATAGAATGAATCTGGAAAATAGATATTTAAAAATTCTTTGAAGATAATCATAAGATACTATATTAATTTCTGAGATTTATGGTGAAGGTAAAAAAAGAGCTTTCTCTCCATTCTATTATCATTATACTTTGATGTCTTTTGACTTTTACCCCACATATCCTTTAATTTATTCATATAGAAATTGTTTACAGATAACATATAACTAACTTACCTGTTTAAACGTTACTGATAATATGGTAAGTAGCGCTTTTATTGTATATGTTAATTCAAAATCTAATTTATTTTGGAAAAAGTGTTCCGAATTCTTGTTATATACTACTAATAGGAACTGTTAACGACCTTGACTACACATGTGGTTCTCGCACGATCCCATTATATTGATAAACAACTAAAAGGGATTGTTATATAGAAAATTACTGCGTAGAAATGACGGTATTTACGAATCTATTTATAAGTTTTTACCCTGTCAACAATGTATTTATAGAATATTCAAAGAGGAAGTTTCTTTTCATTTTGTAGTGTACAAATGTCAACCCAAACCTTTAAAAGTCTGACCGAAATTAATAGCACCCGGTTCACTCAAATTAGCAATGGTATCAAATTTCATAGAGTCAACGATATAAATATATTTAAAAAAAACTAATATGTCTGTAACAGAAGGCTTTCGTATCTATTTATCTTGTGATTATAGTTTGACGAAAGTTAAAAACACTTCATCGCAGATACAAGGATTATAAGTGAGTACGCCAGACGTTTGTTTTCTGTATATAAGACTCACCAGTTGCGCTCAAATAAAAAATAGTTTGGAAAACAAATCAATTACGAAGTTGAAGAGCAGACGTTCCAAAAAAAAGAGCCAATCTGGATGAGGCTGTTTGGGAGTAGAAAAACCTTATCCCGTGTTAACATTAAACGTCACGTTATATAAAGCTGTTTACAGTAAACACAGGCACTTGTCTCAGAAAAAAATTTCCTATATACTTGGGTAGGATTGCTACGGATGATTCCGACAACAAAAGTAGGCATGTTATACACCATTGTGACGATAAATCAATTTAGATTTACGACATAACAAGTTTTAGTGGGGTTGACAGCCGAGAAATCGGCATATAACGGAATTTCGCCACCGGCTGACATTTTTCTAAAATTGAGTTAAGTACCTTGTGTTATATTAAGGTATATAGGAAATTTGTATCTGAGACAAGTGCCTGTGACAGTAAGTCATAAAAGTTATGCTCATCTGTACTACATTTTTATTTCCTGTACATGAGAATTGTTGACATAAGTAAACGAGAAGTAATCTAATAGTACATTACATAGATGTAAATTGGAAATATCCAGGTAAACCTCTGAAGCAGTTAGGCGCAGTAATTAATTTTTGTAAGGTTGGGGAGGGGTCATTATTTTGTTTTAGGTAAATTGTTTGAGTCTAAATTTCTTGAAGAATTTTTGAAGTTAAATTATAGTTTGTTGAATATTAGGGGGAGGAATAAATTCAGCATTGAGTTTAAAACGATATCTTGTTCCTGTATGTTATTGAAAAAAAAATGGTTGATTTTGATTAACGCCGGAAAAATGATTGTCCCAAGAATAAAAACATGCCCCCAACAAAACAGGATTGGTGCCCTATGAAAATTGTTCTTCTGATAAATATTACAACAGCAAAACAAAAGGCAAAAAATGATTAAAATAATCAGGTTATTTCAGCAACGCAGAAGGTTTTCACTGTTTGTCCTCCTGGGTATCAGAACTCATAAGTCGAAGATGGACACAAAATCACAGCAAAATACGAAAAAATCCGCAAAAGATAAACAACAGTCCACACAACACTATATAAAGATCTTAAGACCGACCAACACGAATCACACCAATTGTACTCAATTGGAATATTTTGGTTCCATTGTGAAGTTATTTTATGAATTTCAAAGTAGTGCTCGGATGATACGACCAAGTATACACAGACAAATATTGGAGAGCACTCAATCAGAATCATCAGAACTGTAACCGGAGTTCAATCATTTCAGTCGATAGGGTAACCATCTCTTAGTGTGTATGCAATGTCCAGGAGCTCAAATCCAGTTGTTATCAATGGTTGCAATCTGTCATATTTTTTCGTTTAATGCTATAGTTTAAATCATGTCGTTGGTGTTCTCTTTGAATTTTTTTCACAAGTAATCAAATTTTAAGCCTGGGTTCTCTGATGTGATTTTTCATATTGTGTAAAAGAGGGACGAAAGATACCAGAGGGACAGTCAAACTCATAGATCGAAAACAAACTGACAGAGCCTTTTACAGTTTACTATACGATATGGAATTTGCTGATTGTTGAAAGCCGGACGATGAACTGTATTTCTTTACATCATAGTCATTTGGTCTTTGGTGGATAATTGTCTTATTTGAAATCATACATCTCCTTATTTTTTATCACCATCATAAACTTTAAAATATTAAAACAAGGATATGTGTGGTCAATTAAATAGGAACCCTACAAGAAACTGAGTCAAACTATCTTAGATGACAGGGTAAGCATTTACTGGTAGGCATACATCAACATCATAATCTACAGAATATGAATAAAAGATGTGGGATAAACGTCTTCGAGACAGCAACCCAAATAACACTGAAAAACCAAAAGTCACCAAAAATGTATTAAGCACTTTTATTGTCATCGTCGGCCAAAAATATCGTTCAAAGAACAACGACTCCGATAGTCTCGCTTTGTGGGGGGAGGGTTAGTTGATACGATTGTTTGTTACCTTGATTTCTCTCTTCGTTGTCTATTTACTAGACATCTGTAAACTGCTGTAGCCTTTAGAAACAACATTTTGATACCAAATATGCCAGGATGTACAATAAGAATAATTGGTGTATTTGTAATGCCAATAATATCATTCGGTGTCTCATTGTTCTTTACAGGTATAACCATTATCTTATTTTCCATGAAATCGGTATAATAGTATCGAATTTCTAACGATGGGTCAGTATCCCTGCCGGTAGATTTACAGTTCCTTTTGGTTTCGTGCTATTTTATGACAAAGTTGCCTTTCGACTTAGTTGGTTCTCTTCTCATTATTTGTTCCTTGTGGTTTCATGCTATCTCATGATAAAGTTGACTTTTGACTTAGTTGGTTCTTTTCTCATTATTTGTCCCTTGTGGTTTCATGCTTATAAACTTTTGAAAGCTTTTAATATAAAACAAAAACCCCGAAAAGGTATACCTTGAACAGTCAAAACAGTCCAAGGTAAACATTGCCTGCAGGTTTTGCCTGCTAAGTATTCAAAAACACAATCCTATGAACTGTAAACTTACAGACACAACGTATTATTTCATTACTGATTTCTTCAGTACTGTTTCATTATAATACTGATTAAGTCAGGACTGTATCTGTACTGAATTTTTCATTAATGTTTTAAATATATATTACCTTGTTTCAGTGCATGGTTTAATAGATCGCGGTGTTCATAAAAAAAGATGTCCTTTGTTTAAGTACGTAGATGTGCATCTTTTTTAAGGTTTTAATTTGTTTCTATATCAGTTATACTTTAGTTTATTTATCTTACAATTAGTTACAATGTTTACATTTGAATGAATACAGTGATGCCAATTTAAAAGATCTAAGTTGTTTTGAACATTTTGGTTGGGTTAATTGTACTCTTTGACACTTACCTCGTTTCCATTCCTTTTCTATATTGTGACATGTTGATAATTTTGTTATGTTTTTTATTTCTCTGATTTTTTGTTCTGATTTGGTTTTGCTTTAGGTCCAGATTCTTCAACAGTTACTTTAGCTTTTTTTTAATATTTTGGCTTCATGTTTTATATGGTTTATGTTTTTAGTAAGATCTTATTAATATAGGTTTTATATATGACAATACCATATTACATGTATCTGTGGCTTGCTTGGGTCAAATCAAAACATATTTAACAAGAATTGAACATTGGAACTGGGTATATTACTTTTGAGAAGATGAATGGATGGATGTTTTGTCATCCAGTGGCAAGTTAAGTGCATAATCAGGACGAGGAAATGATACTCAGATATAAATAATAACCCTATTTTGTACTAGGCCAATAATGCACTGAGCTGGTTTTTTAACATGCTAGTTCACCACAAGGAGAGAATCTGCTAGAAGACATGTCCCCCTACCTGGACAGGTACCTTCAGACTGAACAGTCTATGTTTTTTCTCCTTTATGCTGTGTGCTGAGGGAATAATTAGAATACAACCACTTTTCCAGTCTTAATTCTCATAAATAAATTTCCGTTTATATGCCTATTGTAAGATTTTAAGGTTAAATAAATTTATTGACAGTCATTGGCAGATTTCTTTTTTTTGTATACATTAATAATGCTGCAATTTCATTCACTTGTAATAACAAATAAGCTTTATTCAGAGTCGGCAAAGTATACAAACAGAGACAACATAAGCTCTAATGAGCTTTTAACCGACATACAAGACATTTATAACAATACAAATAATACACATGCAATAAATTACACAGCACAAAATGTAATTTGTGTATTGTGAATAGTATCTGCATTGAGGGTAACTCTTCTTAATATCTGTAATCTGTCCTATTAACATTAACTGCAGAGCATATTTAACTAAAAAATATATGAAATTTGGTGTTAGAAAATATAGGTATCCATGGTAACGGGAAGTTGAAGGGGTGAAATTTAAACTACATTACTCAGTATAGCATGTTCACATGAGGACTGATGACTTTCAGGAAACTCTTCATTTGTAGTTCCTCAGAAAACTGTGATGGATTTGCATATTACAGACAGACATACAGAGGGAAAAAAGTATAAAAATCTAAAGACTGATTTCCAACAGACTGATTAATGTCTGAAGGATGTCATTTGGTACATATATTAACCTTTTTGATTTTTGAACATACATTCCCACAAAAAGACCTTCTCCTTTCATGAAAAATGACTTAATCAAGTAAACCTCACATTACAAGTTACATGGATTTGAGTTAATTTTTGAAAATATTCAATACTAGTACTTAAAACATGATTACAGGGTTCTCGCTAAGGATTTTTAAAGGTGAGTCCAGGGACCCGTTATTTTTTGCAATGGTGAGTCCAACAGTAAGATGAAGATATTTTATTACAATATTATTTATCATTTTAGTCTCCATGACCTAAAAGAGCAATGAAATGAGATTAAATTCAGATTTCTTTTAAACTTTTGCTATAAAATGATGATATGCGTGTTCAGTTTATACAAAATATTTCAATCTTGATGCATCTTTGGACTCACCAGTTTTGAAAATGGTGAGTCTAGACAGATTTTCATGAGTCCATGAATTACTAATCTTACATTATTCCTGACAATTGTGGTCAGGTGGCTAAGTATGTATGTATGTACGTAGATCCCTCCGTTTACGGAGCACACCTCGAGAGCTGCGAGGGTACAGTGGAATCCGTGTACACTCCCTATCGGGATTAAGGGAAAACGGTACTATTTATTCTGCCATAGGTGACAATACTAACATTTTCTAAATTTAACACTTTTTATAATAAAAACCTGGATAAAACAGTTATGTGTGGTGTTAGTACTTTATTATTCTGTTTTAAAAATTGAAGCCAAATAGTATCATGACCAACTTCCAACGGAGCTTGTTTATTTTATCCATGCCCACCGTCATTTTACACCAAATTTATGAAATTTTGGAAGTCTTTTCGAATAATTCTCTAGAAAATATTTCAATAGGTTTTAAAATTTATATTGTAAATATACAAACTGCGGTTATTCATAGATAAATAAAAAAATATATTGTACCCTTACAACCAATCACAGCGCTCCTAATTTGACTTCCTTCACCTGCCTTGGGTACACATAAGGGCCAACCTAATGCTGGGAAAATGTAATTGTACCGTTTTCTCTTAATGGAGATGTGTCACTAACGTATATTTGTTGACCATTTAAATACATGGTTTGCTCATCAAAATTGATTTTTTTCTTAACTGAATAAAACAAGATGAAGATCTCGAATGTATGGTGGCCGGTTAAGGCCATTTCGCGTTTTCGCGTTTTCGCCTTTCATATTCTATAGGGAGAAAACGCGAAATCGCGAAGTCGAAAAGGCGAAAACGCGAAGTCGAAAACGCGAAAACGCAAAACGCGTTTTCGCCTTTTCTCCTTTTCGCGTTTTTACGATATACATGTTATTATAACATAACATTTTAAATATAATTGGAGACAAGACTACAAAGTATAAGTCATTCAAATGATTGTCAAATAAATTTCATATCTGTGACGTATTTTAAATATTTTCATAAATTAGACAATTTCTTTACATTCTTTGTTGATTCATTTAAAAACAGATGCATTTGTATAAAATGCCTTTGAATATACAATTTTCGTGGATAGAATGATAAATAAATGAAATTAACATTATTATCGCCATGGCAATATGGTTACTTAAAATACATAATCTTTCATTTAATGCTCTTGTTGTAAATCTAAAAATTTTATATTTAAATTAGCTTGTGTGAAAAAAGTTTAAAATTTAATACATTGTGGAGATAAGACTTTGTCAAATAAAACTTGGGACGGTTTCATGAAACTATCCTAAGACCTGTTATAAGATACTAGAATATCTTATGACACGTCTTATGATCCTCTTAGGACTATCCAAGACCTCACCTCAAAACTGTCGTAGGTTGATCTTAGCAAAGATATCCTAAACCTGTCGCATGTTCTTTTAATTTAAACAAAAGAAACCTGGATTTATGGAAAATTCATGTAAATGTAGAATGTGTTTCCGTATATTACTAAACGCATTGATTAATATTCAAATTTTCAAAGATGGAAATTTGTTCATCTACAGGAGACACCAAGGGACAAGGGATATACTGTTGAATAACAACAATCCTCCCTGTGTCAGAACCAGATTAACAAAACAAATAGAGAAACTGAATCTGGCCAATTAACAAATATATTTTAAAATGTCAAAATATGGTTTCAAGCAAATTGTATACTCAAAGGCATTTTATACAAATGCATCTGTTTTAAATTTGTTCAGTAATAATAATAATAATATATTTATTTAAAGAGAGTAACTCATTTGGATTAAACCAATTTTAAATAAGGCTCTCTAAATACAATATCAACTACATGATTAAAACATAATTAATCTACTAATATACACATGTAAACAATAGATGTATATAAACAAAATGTAATTACAACAACAAAAGCCGCCTATAGTTTACATTGTGGCTTAACTTATAAATTTGACACTTTTAAAAAAGATAATGACTTGTTAGAGTATTTGAAACAAAGAATGTAAAGGAATTATCTAATTTATGAAAATATTTAAAGTAAACCACAGATATGAAATTTATATGACAATCATTTGAATGACTTATACTTTGTAGTCTTGTCTCCAATTATATTTAAAATGTTATGTTATAATAACATGTATATCGTAAAAACGCGAAAAGGCGAAAAGGCGAAATCGCGAAAACGCGAAAACACGAAATCGAGAAATCGCGAAAAGGCGAAATCGCGAAGTCGAAAACGCGAAAAGGCGAAGTCGAAAACGCGAAAACGCGAAGTCGAAAACGCGAAATCGGTTTCGCGTTTTCGACTTCGCCTTTTTGCGTTTTCTCCCTATAGAATATGAAAGGCGAAAACGCGAAAACGCGAAATGGCCTTAACCGGCCACCATACGAATGTTTAATTTTCTCTTTTTATCTACTGCAATAACCTCCATTGCAAGTACAATAAAAAGTAATCTTAAGAATGAACAGCATGAAAGAGTTACAAAATGTTTTTTTCCTCTCTCAATTTGATGTTTTAATCACTGTTTCATAATTCTGCTTCAATGTTATTTTCCACTGCTCTTCCAATGCATGTGATATATATCTTTGCCAACTTGTTTCTGGAAAGGAAAAAGTGGATTATAACACTGTCAGATTTCAATGTTATCATTTTTAAAGTCCAATAATAAGGTCAAATATAGGTCAACCATAACATAATGTGTATAGTGTACATGCATTGCTAAAGGTGGTAAAACGTTAATACAAGGTTCATATTATACATGGAGAAAAATGAAAAAAGAATGGAATAATGTATGATTTACCTAATTGAAAACTGATTCTAATACGATTTGGAGAAGAATTTTACTCGGAATTTTAGCGCCCCAAGTCTGGGTTGGCAAATTTCCATGTTTTCAATATGGGCTGCACTCTAACATTCTTAAATTGTTTTGTTATAAATTAGGTTCAACCGTTGTTAATTTTTCTAAATTGAAATGTTTCATATTTTTCATGTCTTGGTCTTGTGTAGCCGACTATACGGCATGGGTTTTCTCATTGTTGAAGGCTGCACAATTGTATATAATTGTTAACATCCACATCATCTCAAATTTGGTGGATAGTTGTCTCATTGGCAATCCTACAACATTTCATTATTTTATACAGCAGTTTAAAAATTAAAAAAAAAGTATTCTTTTTGTGGATTTTTTCATTATTAGTAACAGTGGCAATTCTTATTATATTATCATTTCAATCTGTAATTCAGTTTCAGAGAAGGAGATCTTTGTTTGTATTTCCTTAAGGTTCCTATGTTCAACTATGTCCTGCTGTGATACTCATCTTTGGATCGGCACCAAAACACATATATTAACGTAATCTGGCCACCGTTTCACAAAGCCTGCTTAACTTACGATCATCGTATTATTTTACGATCCGTTTACGTGTGGTTCTACGTTCCCGTTACGTGTGTTTCACAAAGGCATCGTAAAGGACTACTAAGTTGATCGCAAGTTACGCACTGTGTATCATCGTAAGTGTATCGTAAAACGGAACTCTGTAAACAGGAGGTGTGAATCGTAGTTTATTTACATCGGAATATGGCACACTCTTCTTTCACAGATCGATGAGTCGAGCATGCCGATGAGAGCGGACGTGAAAATGTTTGCAGAGAGAATCCTTCAACATCAATGAAATTGTTTGCCAAATTGGTTTCATGGATAAATATTGTTATCCTTACATCTTATACTTTATGTTTCTGCAGATATTTTCAAGTTTGTTTGAGACATGTGGTCAGATGGAATCCATTAGTAGTTTCCATGTGGGAAACTATCAGACCAATCTATTTGATGTCTGAGGGGTTTAGCTGTTGTTCCCCTAATGGATCGGTAGTTTCTTTCCGAGATGCTTTATCGTAGGATTTTCGGCTTTCCTCTACCAGAAATACAGCTGGGCATTTAGCGGTATCGGTTTGGAATCCAAGTATGTCCTTTCCGGTTTCTCGTTCGTTGCCTTGGCATTTGTGCGGCATCCGGGGTGACCGTATCCTTTATTTTGTATATAATTGTTGTTATATTTTGAATTTTTATATTTTTTAGGACGAGCGAATCAGGTGAGTGGGTGTGTTCGTATGTTTTTCATTTGTAGACGAAATACAAGCCTTGTATCTTTGATGGGTTACTTCCTTTGATATTCAATAATACTTTTTTCTTTGTATCGGAAATTTGAAATAATAGGAGAGTGACGAGACGTGTTTATATCTGATCAAAGGATTAAACGAATTTTTTAACAATTATTTGATAATGTCTAAAGTTATTATAGTACTGCAATTTTAGAGGAGATATGATTGATTGATTGCTGTTTTCTGAACGTACAGTGGCAAATATTTCATGCAGATTTATGACCAAGAGAAGAATTTTCAAACAAGAAATAAGAAGTTGCATGCGTTGTCGTTGAAAAGAATTAAAAAGTCCAATAAGAATAAACAAAACCAGTGTTTATAATGTGCGAATCCTGAAATACCATTTTCACTGTATCCGTTATGAATTTCTAATGTAGAATGATAAATAAACAGACGACAAATTCATGATTTTAAATAGAATAAGAAATAAGATATAATGTGTACTGTGTTTATAAATTCATGATAGCCATCCAGGTGTAAAATTGATACACAAATAGTTAAATATTAAGAATAGTTCATGAACAGAGTGTGCAAGATATTTAAAAGAAGCAGTTAAGTTTCATTTGCAGAAAAATGTACCTTTTAACATAATTATTAATGTTGTATAACTTAAAACAGGTTTTGTTAATTAGCTTGTTGATATTGAATTAACTATATGTGACTAGCCACTTCCAGGCTTATAAGGGTACATAGCCGTTAACTATATGTGACTAGCCACTTCCAGGCTTATAAGGGTACATTGTCTAAAATTTGCTTTTTGTATATTTATTTAGAACATTCTGAAGCAAAAAAGAACTCTGTCATGTTATTATGACCTATTTTTTGTAATAACAATGAAACAAGTCATTTCGAATACCGACATGATAATGAGACTGTTCGATGACGAATTTTTCATTATCGAAGACACTTATTTTGTAAAATACAAAATTATTGTATTTTATTGGCTTAGTAATCTTCAACAGCGTATTTGAATAAAAATTTCAAACGAATTAAATTTACAACATTACAAACAGTTCTTAGCTCTATTTTAGAAAATGTAATTTAAACTTGTTAAAATGAAGTTAGTATAAAATTTGTCAAAGAAAGCTTTTAGAATTCCTTTTTTTTTTTTCAATTTGTCTTTTAACTTAGATTAATGATGCATGTCTGTATACATAGTATGCGACGCGTAACAGTTTATTAGTAGTTGTTCTCATATATGCATTTGATACGGTGCATTTATTATGGATATATTCAAGACTCCATTTATGAAAATCTATAGAGCAGAGAATTTTGATTTTTGTATCAATTTAAAATGTAGATTCAAATATTTATATGTCGTTGATACAGACAAAAGATCTATCATGTCAAAATCATGATACAACAGGAAATTTTCATATGCACGGTCTGAACACAAGAATTTACAGAATAAGCCTATTTCTTACTGAATAGAGAAAATGGCCAAAAGAATTACAGAATACAGAAATGTAAACCCCACCCTTTTCCTCTAATCCAGACCCTCATATATCATTGTGACGGATAGTTTTGTTTGTTCTATTTAACTGTTTTATTTTCGAAAAGAATATTTGTACAAGGTATTGTTAATAAATGTAACGGACAATATATACCATGCCCTCTCAGCCGACGTCGTAATTTCATTTCTAATGAAAGAAAGTATTTAAAAGCTTCTCTCCTGTGCAATATGATTTATTAAACTCATTAGGCAAAGCAATTTTATGACTACTTGCATAATTATTTAATCGTATTAAATTCTGTATCAAATTTATTTTAATAATAAAAGTTTCAGATCTTTAATATTGAAAACGGGTTAAAATTATTTTCTTGCATTAATATTGATATAAAAACATCCAGTTCGTTTTTGTGTGTTTTTTTGTAGATCTAAGAAAAAGCAACTCTGTTACACTTAAACAATTGACTAATTAAAATTGTCACGTGGTGTCTTCTTATGTCGTCTTCAGTTTCATATTTGTAAGATCCATAATCCATTACAATTTAAAACAACAATTTATTGGTAAGGGCTGGAAGACTGATACTCGAGGACGGATAACATTGTCGATCTTTGATTGTTTTTGGGGGTATGACATTTTTTTTTTCACTACCAATAAATGTTAAATATATTTTAATAAACTCCAAAACAATTGATTGAGATTGATAGGCAATATTTTTATATTTTGTTGGACAGTTGGGCTATTTAGGATAATATCTAGTTCAGGTGATCGAATTTTTATTCTATCAGATTTCAGATTTCTCTTAAATCTACTTCTTACGATTTACTACCGGTACTTTAATTAGATTGCAGTACTAGTACCTCATATTACAAACCAAATACATGTATGATCAAATATACCTAATGTCATCTTATCTACTGCTTATTATCCCAGATATCCAAATTATTACAAAGAAATTAAAATAGTTTTTCCCCGTGTTTTGTTTTAATCAGATATTAATCAAAATTGATAAATGGTATCGTTTATGCAGTACAGTGACAGATTCAGGGGTGAGGGGTCACGGGGTAGTGTCGTCATACATATGTCGTTGATACAGACAAAAAGATCTATCATGTCAAAATCATGATACAACAGGAAATTTTCATATGCACGATCTGAACACAAGAATTTACAGAATAAGCATATTTCTTACTGAATAGAGAAAAATGGCCAAAAGAATTACAGAATACAGAAATGTAAACCCCAGCCCCCTTTTCCCCCCTAATCCAGACCCTCATATATCATTGTGACGGATAGTTTTGTTTGTTCTATTTAACTGTTTTTATTTTCGAAAAGAATATTTGTACAAGGTGTTGTTAATAAATGTAACGGACAATATATACCATGTCCACTCAGCCGACGTCGTAATTTCATTTTTAATGAAAAGTATTTAAAAGCTTCTCTCCCTGTGCAATTTGATTTATTAAACTCATTAGGCAGAGCAATTTTTATGACTACTTGCATAATTGTTTAATCGTATTAAATTCTGTATCAAATTTATATTAATAATAAAAGTTTCAGATCTTTAATATTGAAAACGGGTTAAAATTATTTACTTGCATTAATATTGATATAAAAACATCCAGTTCGTTTTTTTGTGGTTTTTTTTTTGTAGATCTTAGAAAAAAACCACTCTGTAACACTAAAACAATTGACTAATTAAAATTGTCACATGGTGTCTTCTTATGTCGTCTGAATTACAATGTAAGTTATTGATCTGTAATTTATATATTCACCATCCGTAATTATTATCTAAAATGTTTATTTGGCATGCCATACTATAAAAGTGCGGACGTGAAAGAAAGCACTCTTCACAAAAACGTGAACGGCATTGCACGGAGATTACATTTCGACGATTTGATTTCGTCATTTATAAAACATATTACGTAAAATCTGAAGATAGAAGTTGTATTAAAATTGAATGTTGACACCGATATCGATCTGTTGGATGTAGAATTTATTTTCAAAATAGGTGTTTGTTTAGAATATACCATTCCACGGAGATTACATGCTTAACAAATCTCTTCAGTTTTCAACTTTGTTTAGTTTTCAAAACTGGATATGATTTGGAATAGATGACCATTTAACCAAACTATTTATGGTAACCTTAACAACAAAATTATTTATGGTAACCTTATAATCAAATTTAACTCATATCACACTCTATGTTGTGTTAAATATTTAGTCCTGCTTGGTCTTCTATCCGTTAACGGGAATTACATGTTTACGAAGAAAACATTATGACGGCTGGTACGATCACTATCGTTGTGCAATATGTACTAAACTTTATAAAAATTAAAAATATAGATAATAAAGAAATATAAAAATCTCAGATATAAGTATAACAAGCTACGGGTATATAACTCGAAGTCGTTAGTTTTGCTTTGTTACGGTGGGACAAATCAGTGTCATAAAATGGGCGCTTTACCGGAGAACCAGTGAGAAGCGCAAAGCTAACAAAACCTGCGTTTCAGGAGTAAGTACATGGGACCTATTTGTATCATGTTTTATATCTGGTTCAATTGCCAATGTTATTTCATTGATATTGTGTCTATCCAGTCTGTATCTGGATATAATATCCATTTCATTTTCAAAATGATCAAATGAAGAAAGTGTGGTTCTAATATTGAAGATTCTTCTTCGTCTTCTAACATTTGCGGCATCTTGATCGAGAATAAAGCCATCTTAGATATGGTTTAAATCATATTCGCGGAATAACTACGATCGAGATACGATTGGGTATAGCTGTAGTAAGTTACGCTAGGATTTACGTATTATTTACGCTCATCTTAACTTACGACGGCTTTGTGAAACGGCTGTAAAACCCACGATTTATTTACGATGAACGTACGATGACACGTAGACTTACGAAGGCTTTGTGAAACGGTACCCTGATTATTCGAGCACAATATCAATGCAATCTGTAAAACAGTTAACTGCAGGGGCGGATCCAGCCATTTTAAAAGGGGGTTCCAACTATATGTCCCCATTCAAATGCATTGATCGTCTTCCATGAACAGTTTTAATCAATTTTAAAAGTAAATTATCACTGATATTCGATATATTTATTATTGATTTAATCAAAATACTTGTATCTTCTTTCAATAAAAACACGTGTTATGTTACAATGTTTATCGCTAGTCAACACTATACTAGAACTGCATAACATAACCGGAAAAACATCCGACTCCATACACATTTCTCGGGATTATTCTTCGTTGAATTCTTAAATTCGTGGTTCGCTGTGACCCACGAAACCCACGAAAATTGGTATACCACGAATAAAAATGAATCCACAGTATTTTAAATATTTTCATAAATTAGACAATTTCTTTACATTCTTTGTTGACAATTACTGAACAAATTTAAAAACAGATGCATTTGTATAAAATGCCTTTGAATATACAATTTGCTGGAAGTTAGAATGATAAATAAATGAAATTAATCATTATTATCGCCATGGTTACTTAAAATACATAATCTTTCATTTAATGCTCTTGTTGTAAATCTAAAATTTTTATATTTAAATTAGCTTGTGTGAAAAAGTTTAAAATTTAATACATTGTGGAGATAAGACTTTGTCAAATAAAACTTGGGACGGTTTCATGAAACTATCCTAAGACCTGTTATAAGATACTAGAATATCTTATGACACGTCTTATGATCCTCTTAGGACTATCCAAGACCTCACCTCAAAACTGTCGTAGGTTGATCTTAGCAAAGATATCCTAAACCTGTCGCATGTTCTTTTAATTTAAACAAAAAGAAACCTGGATTTATGGAAAATTCATGTAAATGTAGAATGTGTTTCCCGTATATTACTAAACGCATTGATTAATATTTCAAATTTTCAAAGATGGAAATTTGTTCATCTACAGGAGACACCAAGGGACAAGGGATATACTGTTGAATAACAACAATCCTCCCCGTGTCAGAACCAGATTAACAAAACAAATAGAGAAACTGAATCTGGTCAATTAACAAATATATTTTAAAATGTCAAAAATATGGTTTCAAGCAAATTGTATACTCAAAGGCATTTTATACAAATGCATCTGTTTTTAAATTTGTTCAGTAATAATAATAATAATATCTTTATTTAAAGAGAGTAACTCATTTGGATTAAACCAATTTTAAATAAGGCTCTCTAAATACAACATCGACTACATGATTAAAACATAATTAATCTACTAATATACACATGTAAACAATAGATGTATATAAACAAAATACAATTACAACAACAAAAGCCGCCTATAGTTTACATTGTGGCTTAACTTATAAATTTGACTTTTTAAAAAGATAATGACTTGTTAGAGTATTTGAAACAAAGAATGTAAAGGAATTATCTAATTTATGAAAATATTTCCACAGATATGAAATTTATATGACAATCATTTGAATGACTTATACTTTGTAGTCTTGTCTCCAATTATATTTAAAATGTTATGTTATAATAACATGTATATCGTAAAAACGCGAAAAGGCGAAAAGACAAAATCGCGAAAACGCGAAAACACGAAATCGAGAAATCGCGAAAAAGCGAAATCGCGAAGTCGAAAACGCGAAAAGGCGAAGTCGAAAACGCGAAAGGCGAAGTCGAAAACGCGAAAGGCGAAGTCGAAAACGCGAAATCGGTTTCGCGTTTTCGACTTCGCGTTTTCGCGTTTTCGACTTCGCCTTTTTGCGTTTTCTCCCTATAGAATATGAAAGGCGAAAACGCGAAAACGCGAAATGGCCTTAACCGGCCACCATACGAATGTTTAATTTTCTCTTTTTATCTACTGCAATAACCTCCATTGCAAGTACAATAAAAAGTAATCTTAAGAATGAACAGCATGAAATAGTTACAAAATGTAAAATTTCTCTCTCAATTTGATGTTTTAATCACTGTTTCATAATTCTGCTTCAATGTTATTTTGCACTGCTCTTCCAATGCATGTGATATCATATATCTTCACCAACTTGTTTCTGAAAAGGAAAAAAGTGGATTATAACACTGTCAGATTTCAATGTTATCATTTTTTGTTAAAGTCCAATAAAAAGGTCAACTATAGGTCAACCATAACATAATGTGTATAGTGTACATGCATTGCTAAAGTTGGTATTACGTAAATAAAGGTTCATATTATACATGAAGAAAATGAAAAAGAATGGAATAATGTATGATTTACCTAATTGAAAACTGATTCTAATACGATTTGGAGAAGAATTTTACTGGAATTTTAGCGCCCCAAGTCTGGGTTGGCAAATTTCCATGTTTTCAATATGGGCTGCACTCTAACATTCTTAAATTGTTTTGTTATAAATTAGGTTCAACCGTTGTTAATTTTTCTAAATTGAAATGTTTCATATTTTTCAAATCTTGGTCTTGTGCAGCCGACTATACGGCATGGGTTTTCTCATTGTTGAAGGCTGCACAATTGTATATAATTGTTAACATCCACATCATCTCAAATTTGGTGGATAGTTGTCTCATTGGCAATCCTACAACATTTCATTATTTTATACAGCAGTTTAAAATTAAAAAAAAAAAAGTATTCTTTTTGTGGATTTTTTCATTATTAGTAACAGTGGCAATTCTTATTATATTATCATTTCAATCTGTAATTCAGTTTCAGAGAAGGAGATCTTTGTTTGTATTTCCTTAAGGTTCCTATGTTAAACTATGTCCTGCTGTGATACTCATCTTTGGATCGGCACCAAAACACATATATTAACGTAATCTGGCCACCGTTTCACAAAGCCTTCTTAACTTACGATCATCGTATTATTTTACGATCCGTTTACGTGTGGTTCTACGTTCCCGTTACGTGTGTTTCACAAAGGCATCGTAAAGGACTACTAAGTTGATCGCAAGTTACGCACTGTGTATCATCGTAAGTGTATCGTAAAACGGAACTCTGTAAACAGGAGGTGTGAATCGTAGTTTATTTACATCGGAATATGGCACACTCTTCTTTCACAGATCGATGAGTCGAGCATGCCGATGAGAGCGGACGTGAAAATGTTTGCAGAGAGAATCCTTCAACATCAATGAAATTGTTTGCCAAATTGGTTTCATGGATAAATATTGTTATCCTTACATCTTATACTTTATGTTTCTGCAGATATTTTCAAGTTTGTTTGAGACATGTGGTCAGATGGAATCCATTAGTAGTTTCCATGTGGGAAACTATCAGACCAATCTATTTGATGTCTGAGGGTTTAGCTGTTGTTCCCCTAATGGATCGGTAGTTTCTTTCCGAGATGCTTTATCGTAGGATTTTCGGCTTTCCTCTACCAGAAATACAGCTGGGCATTTAGCGGTATCGGTTTGGAATCCAAGTATGTCCTTTCCGGTTTCTCGTTCGTTGCCTTGGCATTTGTGCGGATCCGGGTGACCGTATCCTTTATTTTGTATATAATTGTTGTTATATTTTGAATTTTATATTTTTAGGACGAGCGAATCAGGTGAGTGGGTGTGTTCGTATGTTTTTCATTTGTAGACGAAACACAAGCCTTGTATCTTTGATGGGTTACTTCCTTTGATATTCAATAATACTTTTTTTCTTTGTATCGGAAATTTGAAATAATAGGAGAGTGACGAGACGTGTTTATATCTGATCAAAGGATTAAACGAATTTTTTAACAATTATTTGATAATGTCTAAAGTTATTATAGTACTGCAATTTTAGAGGAGATATGATTGATTGATTGCTGTTTTCTGAACGTACAGTGGCAAATATTTCATGCAGATTTATGACCAAGAGAAGAAATTTCAAACAAGAAATAAGAAGTTGCATGCGTTGTCGTTGAAAAAGAATTAAAAAAAGTCCAATAAGAATAAACAAAACCAGTGTATATAATGTGCGAATCCTGAAATACCATTTTCACTGTATCCGTTATGAATTTCTAATGTAGAATGATAAATAAACAGACGACAAATTCATGATTTTTAAATAGAATAAGAAATAAGATATAATGTGTACTGTGTTTATAAATTCATGATATAGGTATGAGATGCGGACGGGTTTTCATCGCGCCTACAGCCATCCAGGTGTAAAATTGATACACAAATAGTTAAATATTAAGAATAGTTCATGAACAGAGTGTGCAAGATATTTAAAAGAAGCAGTTAAGTTTCATTTGCAGAAAAATGTACCTTTTAACATAATTATTAATGTTGTATAACTTAAAACAGGTTTTGTTAATTAGCTTGTTGATATTGAATTAACTATATGTGACTAGCCACTTCCAGGCTTATAAGGGTACATAGCCGTTAACTATATGTGACTAGCCACTTCCAGGCTTATAAGTGTACATTGTCTAAAATTTGCTTTTTGTATATTTATTTAGAACATTCTAAAGCAAAAAAAGAACTCTGTCATGTTATTATGACCTATTTTTTGTAATAACAATGAAACAAGTCATTTCGAATACCGACATGATAATGAGACTGTTCGATGACGAATTTTTCATTATCGAAGACACTTATTGTATTTTATTGGCTTAGTAATCTTCAACAGCGTATTTGAATAAAAATTTCAAACGAATTAAATTTACAACATTACAAACAGTTCTTAGCTCTATTTTAGAAAATGTAATTTAAACTTGTTAAAATGAAGTTAGTATAAAATTTGTCAAAGAAAGCTTTTAGAATTCCTTTTTTTTCAATTTGTCTTTTAACTTAGATTAATGATGCATGTCTGTATACATAGTATGCGACGCGTAGCAGTTTATTAGTAGTTGTTCTCATATATGCATTTGATACGGTGCATTTATTATGGATATATTCAAGACTCCATTTATGAAAATCTATAGAGCAGAGAATTTTGATTTTTTGTATCAATTTAAAATGTAGATTCAAATATTTATATGTCGTTGATACAGACAAAAAGATCTATCATGTCAAAATCATGATACAACAGGAAATTTTCATATGCACGGTCTGAACACAAGAATTTACAGAATAAGCCTATTTCTTACTGAATAGAGAAAAATGGCCAAAAGAATTACAGAATACAGAAATGTAAACCCCACCCCCTTTTCCCCTCTAATCCAGACCCTCATATATCATTGTGACGGATAGTTTTGTTTGTTCTATTTAACTGTTTTTATTTTCGAAAAGAATATTTGTACAAGGTATTGTTAATAAATGTAACGGACAATATATACCATGTCCACTCAGCCGACGTCGTAATTTCATTTTTAATGAAAGAAAGTATTTAAAAGCTTCTCTCCCTGTGCAATATGATTTATTAAACTCATTAGGCAAAGCAATTTTTATGACTACTTGCATAATTATTTAATCGTATTAAATTCTGTATCAAATTTATATTAATAATAAAAGTTTCAGATCTTTAATATTGAAAACGGGTTAAAATTATTTTCTTGCATTAATATTGATATAAAAACATCCAGTTCGTTTTTTGTGTTTTTTTTGTAGATCTAAGAAAAAAAGCAACTCTGTTACACTTAAACAATTGACTAATTAAAATTGTCACGTGGTGTCTTCTTATGTCGTCTTCAGTTTCATATTTGTAAGATCCATAATCCATTACAATTTAAAACAACAATTTATTGGTAAGGGCTGGAAGACTGATACTCGAGGACGGATAACATTGTCTTTGATTATTTTTGGGGGGTATGACATTTTTTTTTTCACTACCAATAAATGTTAAATATATTTTAATAAACTCCAAAACAATTGATTGATAGGCAATATTTTTATATTTTGTTGGACAGTTGGGCTATTTAGGATAATATCTAGTTCAGGTGATCGAATTTTTATTCTATCAGATTTCAGATTTCTCTTAAATCTACTTTTTACGATTTACTACCGGTACTTTAATTAGATTGCAGTACTAGTACCTCATATTACAAACCAAATACATGTATGATCAACTATACCTAATGTCATCTTATCTACTGCTTATTATCCCAGATATCCAAATTATTACAAAGAAATTGAAATAGTTTTTCCCGTGTTTTGTTTTAATCAGATATTAATCAAAATTGATAAATGGTATCGTTTATGCAGTACAGTGACAGATTCAGGGTGAGGGGTCACGGGTAGTGTCGTCATACATATGTCGTTGATACAGACAAAAAGATCTATCATGTCAAAATCATGATACAACAGGAAATTTTCATATGCACGATCTGAACACAAGAATTTACAGAATAAGCATATTTCTTACTGAATAGAGAAAAAATGGCCAAAAGAATTACAGAATACAGAAATGTAACCCCCTTTTCCCCTAATCCAGACCCTCGTATATCATTGTGACGGATAGTTTTGTTTGTTCTATTTAACTGTTTTTATTTTCGAAAAGAATATTTGTGCAAGGTGTTGTTAATAAATGTAACGGACAATATATACCATGTCCACTCAGCCGACGTCGTAATTTCATTTTTAATGAAAAAGTATTTAAAAGCTTCTCTCCCTGTGCAATTTGATTTATTAAACTCATTAGGCACAGCAATTTTTATGACTACTTGCATAATTGTTTAATCGTATTAAATTCTGTATCAAATTTATATTAATAATAAAAGTTTCAGATCTTTAATATTGAAAACGGGTTAAAATTATTTACTTGCATTAATATTGATATAAAAATATCCAGTTCGTTTTTTGTGGTTTTTTTTGTAGATCTTAGAAAAAACCACTCTGTAACACTAAATCAATTGACTAATTAAAATTGTCACATGGTGTCTTCTTATGTCGTCTGAATTACAATGTGTTATTGATCTGTAATTTATATATTCACCATCCGTAATTATTATCTAAAATGTTTATTTGGCATGCCATACTATAAAAGTGCGGACGTGAAAGAAAGCACTCTTCACAAAAACGTGAACGGCATTCCACGGAGATTACATTTCGACGATTTGATTTCGTCATTTATAAAACATAATACGTAAAATCTGAAGATAGAAGTTGTATTAAAATTGAATGTTGACACCGATATCGATCTGTTGGATGTAGAACTTATTTTCAAAATAGGTGTTTGTTTAGAATATACCATTCCACGGAGATTACATGCTTAACAAATCTCTTCAGTTTTCAACTTTGTTTAGTTTTCAAAACTGGATATGATTTGGAATAGATGACCATTTAACAAAATTATTTATGGTAACCTTATAAACAAAATTATTTATGGTAACCTTATAATCAAATTTAACTCATATCACACTCTATGTTGTGTTAAATATTTAGTCCTGCTTGGTCTTCTATCCGTTAACGGAATTACATGTTTACGAAGAAAACATTATGACGGCTGGTATGATCACTATCGTTGTGCAATATGTACTAAACTTTATAAAATTAAAAATATAGATAATAAAGAAATATAAAATCTCAGATATAAGTATAACAAGCTACGGGTATATAACTCGAAGTCGTTAGTTTTGCTTTGTTACGGTGGGACAAATCAGTGTCATAAAATGGGCGCTTTACCGGAGAACCAGTGAGAAGCGCAAAGCTAACAAAACCTGCGTTTCAGGAGTAAGTACATGGGACCTATTTGTATCATGTTTTATATCTGGTTCAATTGCCAATGTTATTTCATTGATACTGTGTCTATCCAGTCTGTATCTGGATATAATATCCATTTCATTTTCAAAATGATCAAATGAAGAAAGTGTGGTTCTAATATTGAAGATTCTTCTTCGTCTTCTAACATTTGCGGCATCTTGATCGAGAATAAAGCCATCTTAGATATGGTTTAAATCATATTCGCGGAATAACTACGATCGAGATACGATTGGGTATAGCTGTAGTAAGTTACGCTAGGATTTACGTATTATTAACGCTCATCTTAACTTACGACGGCTTTGTGAAACGGCTGTAAAACCTACGATTTATTTACGATGAACGTACGATGACACGTAGACTTACGAAGGCTTTGTGAAACGGTACCCTGATTATTCGAGCACAATATCAATGCAATCTGTAAAACAGTTAACTGCAGGGGCGGATCCAGCCATTTTAAAAGGGGGTTCCAACTATATGTCCCCATTCAAATGCATTGATCGTCAAGAAAAAGGGGGGGTTCCAACCCCCGGAACCCCAACCCCCCTGGATCCGCCACTGAACTGAGAAGTTGTGTGTACGGATATGTAATTCCCATAGACTTCTTTGTTAACATTACTGACATCTTTCAATTGTTGAAGAATTGTATGCTGCTCTCTATTCTTTTGAATATGATCGTTGTTGGTTTGTTGTCTCATGAACGCACTACAACATTTCATGTTATTGAAATAAAATAATACGGACAAACTGAAAATACTTACCTAAACAAATCCTAATTGAGTGTAAAGCTATAACGTCACGGTACCCAAATTGCACCGAGTACCCAAATTGCACCTATTTAGCAAAAATAGCAGCGGAAATCTTACAAGATTTCCCAGAGACTAAACAATTTGTATTTTTATGATTTGATACTATGCACGTCTTTCAACATAGGTAAAAATATTTAGATATACACAAAACGTTCACAGTATTTATCAACAGATGAAGTGTTTACTGAAAAAGAAAAATGTACGAAAACGTCGCCATGCGACGTCATCAAAACGTCGCCATGCGACGTCATCAAAACGTCATATTTTTAAAATTAGCAAATACAATATGTTACAAGCATCCATTTCTTAAAAAATGAAGAGTAAGCATGGACTAATATCCAATTGTTCAAAATATTTGAAAAAAATAAACAAAAGCTCTGTTATTCGAATTTGACGATGCGAATTTAAGCATGGATGCAATTTGGGTACTCCTCATTACAGAATCATTGATGGTTTGGAGGTCAGTTCAGACCAATTTTTCTATGATTCCATATGGATTCAAAATTAAATTGGTGAAACCGTATAGTAAATAATAATACATCTACAAAATAAACACATAATGAAAACTTTTGTCTGAAGCATAGATAAACGTAGGCTAAAAAACTGTCAAAATATGTGCAATTTGGGTACCCTCACGTTACCTACCTTTCGAACTATTTCCAAAATGTTCTACTGTCACCTTTCATACCAGTTCTATCTCGATCTCATATATCATCTGTTCATTACAGTTTTTAGTTGTTGATCTTAGACTTTATTTTCCTCATAGACTTATTCTTTGTGTTCTGGTGGGATCCATTTTAGATACCTATAACAATAGATACTGCATCAAATATTTTGCATGAATTTGTAAAAAGTTGTTTTTTCCCAACATGCTTTTTATGGTATTATTTATGGACCTAACACTTTATAAATTGTCCTTTGTAAAAGTACATCATGAGAGAAAGATTGTATCGAAGTGCTACAAAATTCTGTCAAGTGGTTTCATGAGCAATTGATGACACATACGTGGGACATAAGGACAAGATTTGTTCCATATGTGAACACATTCTACTAAGGAAATGTCACCAGCAGTGCAGTCTCTGATCATAAAGAATAATGTTCATGTGATTAGGTCTCGGATACAGTAAAAACTGTAATTTTACCATAAAGACGGACTATTTTCCAAACATTATCATTTCCATTCATCTATACTGATCGAAAACTTAAAAAAAACCGCTGAGAGCTATTGAAATGATAATGTTGATAATACACTCGAAAATTGGGGAGTTTAAGTTTATAACATCGATAGTAAAATTGTGCGGGATGTATAATTTTCAACAAATGTGAGATTGGTCACGTTTGATCCGATGCCTCGTATAGAAAGAGAGTGCCATGATCTCTGCAGGTTAAGAACCATTAAATTAACTCTTTGAGGGGCCGTCGGTGGCCTTTTGTCTGAGCCTGCAGCAGAGCAAATTCCTGTCCCTATTCAATATGCTTTCATTGTCCAGTGGCAGTCCAAGTTTCATTGACCTTCTTTCATCCCAGATGGCATCTATTACATGACCTACCTATTGTGTTTATTGTTAAATTGTTCTGAACATGCATGTAATATTTGCCACTGGACATTAAGCACATTTTTAATACATGTACTTTATGAATATGTTATTATTTTGAGGACTCTCAGTAGGATTATTTTTAACTAATGGTATTATCCTCTTGAAATAAAGATTATTTATACAAAATATTGTTCAATAATTATGTGTCGGATTATTAGTGTGTCGGCCCATTGGGTCGTCGTAATTTTGGGTTGTCGGACTAATAGGGCGTCGGGCTATTAGAGTGTCGGACCAATGTGGTGTCGGACTAAATGGGCGTCGGAATAACGGTGCTGCTCCACATAGCTCTATGGAGCTTTGAACCGACATAAATTCAATCATTATAGCTTACTATTCGGTGTGAGCCTAGGCTCCGTGTTGAAGACCGTACTTTGACCTATAATGGTTTACTTTTATAAATTTTGACTTGGATGGAGAGTTGTCTCATTGGCACTCATACCACATCTTCTTATATCTATTGACTAATAAAATAAATATAATTATATATCTACAAAGTGTATGTACATGATCTCTTCATATAAATTTCACATGCAGTTTCCCTTGTAGTATAAGAAAACCAGAACAGGACCGGTTCAAACAGAAAGATTTAGAAAGCAAAAAAAAAAAAAAACTGTGCACCTTATAAAAGGGTCTGGATGGGGTTTCTTCATTTCTGTATTCTTTAATATTCTATACCATTTTTCACTATTTATTATAAATTTTGCCTGTTATTCTCTTTTCTTTATATTTAAGCACCACTTTATTCTCTATTCTTCATTGCTACTTTCTACTTTATAAAGACAACAATGACTCTGATATGAAAGCCTGCCATTCTGAAGTTGCATTAATTCCGTGAAAAAAGCAAAAATATAACACAAATTAGCCGTCTTAAAACAAATATGTTGAACATTATGTCTGTTATTTTATCTCTTAAACAGAAGAAAAAAACTAAGATTAAATATAATCTACAGAAGTATAGAATATAGTGAACTTAGTCTTAGATGCATCATTTTTTTTTTATTAGTTGTTAGTGACTTTGAACTAGCTGTCAGTAACTGCAAGTACTCTCAGATCTGCACTTAGTGACTTTTTGTTGTTGGGATATACAAGTACCCGGCCACGTCCACTCTGTGTTTTTGTTAGATGTATTTCTATTTGTATTCATCTGAATAGTTAAGCCTTTTTGAACTGAATTTTATAGTTCGTTGTTATGTTGTACTGTTACACCACTGTCCTAGGTTAGGGGGAGGGTTGGGATCCCACTAACATGTTTAACTCCGCCACATTCTGTATATATGTGCCTGTCCCAAGTCCGGAGCCTGTAATTAAGTGGTTGTCGTTTGTTGGTGTGTTACATATTTATGTTTCGTTCATTTTTTGTACATATATTAGGCCGTTAGTTTTCTCGTTTGAATTGTTTTACATTTGTCATTTCGGGGCCTTTTATAGCTGACTATGCGGTATGGGCTTTGCTCATTGTTGAAGGCCGTACGGTGACCTATAGTTGTTAATTTCTGTGTCATTTGGTCTCTTGTGGAGAGTTGTCTCATTGGCAATATAAATATATATATATATATATATATATATATATATATATATATATAGTGTCTAAAAATAGCAACAATCAACATTCAATCTATCTAGGTGTGGATCAGTTTGTAAATAAACTGATGCAGTTACTACATTAAATTATATAAGTGCCTAAGAATGTAACTTTAACACACTAATGAGTGTTATAAAATTGGTTGTTATATTTTATATTATTCACGCAATATTTCGCTAAACAAATTAGCTTCATCAGGCGTGTGCATCTTTCAAGGTGAAATCGGATGCATGACAAAAAATATTTTGTAGCTTGAACTACACAAAATTTGAGTAAAAGTTTAACAAAATTTATTGATGTTCTATAAAAATATATGTTTGTAAATTGTCTAGAATATATAAAATATTTTGCCGCTTATTGTACATAGCAATTCTTAAATCAAAACAAATAGTTGTTTTAGTTAAATAGAATGAAGTTCAGGATTTATTCCTTTGGTTTTGGGTAGAACTGTTTTCATCTCTCTCATTAAGTCCATCAGGTTCAAGAGTACGTAGCTGATGCATCCAGAACCTTTCTCTCTGTTTTCTCCTTTGGGAGTCCCAATTTTGGTTTACCTCAATTATTTGAAAGGTGATATTTTCAAAAGTATGCCCTGTTCTTAAGAGGTGTCTCGTAATTGGACAGTTTCTTCCTTTTGTATAAAAGACCGGTGATTGTTAAGTCTGATGTTGAATTTCGTTTCTGTTTCACCAACATACTGCAGCTTGCAAGTTCCACAAGTAAGAATATAAATACTATTTTCCGTTTTGCAATTAGATGTAACATAGATGTTGTATCGCTGCTTTGTTACTGTGCTGCTGAAAGAGTGGTCAGTGTTGGCGACTTTACAGCACTTACAATTGGTTCTTCCGCATTGTTTGTAACACCCAATTTTAGAAGTCTCTTGTTTCTTTACTTTAGATGTGACAAGTATGTCTTTGAGATTTTGGGTCTGCGATAGGCAATAACAGGAGGTGATGGAAAAATTTCTTTTAAGGAAGAATCATTTTTGATAAGACGCCAGTGCTTGCGGATAGTAGATGTCAAATCGGGATGGAAGGTGACAACAAACGGAATTCTATCTGCGCGGGTCGTCTTATCTTTGTATTCCATGAGGATATCTCGATCTTTTTCTTGGGCTTTATCAAAAGCGTCTGTGATGTTTTTGCTTTTGTATCCTCTTGATTTTAGTTGTTTTTTTAGTTGTCCCAAACGATAGTTGAGTTTGGATTCCGAGGAGCAAATTCGCTTTAGTCTGATGGCTTGACTGTAAGGTATGCTCCTGGAGCAGTGTTTCGGGTGACAACTTTTTGGAGAAAGGAACTGGTGTTTATCAGTTTTCTTTTTGTGGAGATCAGTTTTCATGACCCCATTTTTTACAAATGTGGTGGTGTCGAGAAAAGCAATTTTCTCGCTTTTAGATGGAACTGATTACAATGATCCAAGAAATCTTGTAAATGTTCTGCAGTATCGTTCCATTTCATGTCAATATCATCAATAAAATGGAGCCATGACAAGGGTTTGTATGGCACACTCAAAAGGATGCGTTCTTCAAAATCCCCATAAAAATGTTGGCGAAAGAGTGAACCAAATGTACACACATTTATTGTTTGTTTGAAAAGCAATTTTGGTGAATACAGTTGTGAATTTGACTGCTTTTAGTAAAACGTCTGACGTTTACAGAATCAAAAAGGTAAGGTTATTGTATATTGTATGTGCTATACCGTTATAACATCCAGATGACACTGAGGAAAAAATCATTCATTGACATTGTTAATATTCTTTTTGTGATGAAGCCCGAAGGGCCAGGGGGGCCTATAAAAGTTAATACAAATATTCCATGTTCATGGAGAGATAAAAGTATATTATCCTTTGAACTTTTAAGCAATCTCTATTCGACTTGCATTTTAATCGTTTTTATTGAATGTATTTTCTTAATAATTACATGAAGTGTGTATTTGTGTTCCGAAAAATAGTTATTGATTTAGCACTCAAAAAATGCATTGAAATAGGCATAGTTTTTTTTCAAAATAGAAGACAAAATATATGATCAGGATGTTCACAAAATAAAATGATGAAAGAAGACATTTGTAAAACATACATGAACAATAGCAATCCGTAGATGATTCGAAAAGGACCCTCCATCTCGGACTTGTCGTGGAAATCCTCTGTTTCTGTAACTTTAAGACTTTCTGCAAGTGGCTGGTAGAACAATATTTTCTCTGCTGTTGTCTCAAAATCTTGCCGTTGATGTTATTATCGTAATCACAAAAGCGCGTCAATGTGGAACATATAATTGCCTATTGTAAAACGTTTATGTGATTGGATTTAAGACATGACGTCATTCATTGTTTACAAACGTTATTTTTGCACTCGCACTGACATTTCAACAGTTCAACATTTCAAACTTCTTCTGGACAAAAGGTATGGTAATTGAATATTTTAAAACTGAGAAAATTGTCGCATGGTTAATTTAAAACATATAACGTTAGCTTAAGTAGGAGAATACGCGTTACACAGTGGCGGACCCAGGGGGTCCGGGGGTTGGAACCCCCTTTTTTTGGACGTTCAATGCATTTGAATGGGGACATTTAGTTGGACACCCACCCACCCCCTTTATCCAGTGTTGGGAACCCTCTTTTAAAAAATGGCTGGATCCGCCCCTGGTTACAGAACTTTCTGTAAATGTCAAAATTATTGCCATTGGCATTGGTCAAATATAAATGGAGACTCTAAATCGTGGGTTGTTTTGAATATTCATATTATTACTACTTGACCAAACGTTATGAAATAGTATCAATACTTGATACTTGAGAATGATCAACCTGAATATTTCTGAACATATGATTGGGAAAAGGGGGGTTGGGGTACACCCATCGGCGGATCCAGGGGGAGGGGTCCGAGGGTTGGAACCCCCCTTTTTTGACGATTAACGCATTTGAAAAGGGAAATATATTTGGAAACCCTATCTCAAGATTTGGAACTCCCTTTTAAAAATGGCTGGATCCGACCGACATATGCCCATTTCCTCAAATCCTGTGTTTTTGTCACACAGTATTTTCTCCTCACTTCCCACTTGTTTCTCTTCTGCCCCGATCCCACTTGTTCCTATTTTAACCGGTTTTTATACGCCCGTTTACGGGACGTACTATGGTATACCGTTGTCCGTCTGTCCGTCCGTCTGTCCGTCCGTCCGTCGTCAACATGTCGAACATTAACTCAAAAACGCTTTAACCAATTTACATAAAACTTTGGTGAATTGTTTATATCTATTGACGTGAGCTCCATTTCGTATTTTTTATTTTAATTTTAGATTTTACGTTTCCGAGTTATGGGGTTTTATTCATTAAAAAAAGGTGGATTTTCCAGTTTTCAGACAATAACTCAAGAATGCTTTCACCAACTTGCAAGACATTTTGGTGAATTGTTTATATCTATTGACATGAGCTCCCTTTCGATTTTTATAAATTTTAGATTTTACGCTTCCGAGTTACAGGGTTTTATTCATAAAAAAGGGGGATTTTCCAGTTTTCGGACAATAACTCATAAATGCTTTCAGCAGTTCTCATGAAACTTTGGTGAATTGTTTATATCTATTGATTTAAGCTCCCTTTAGAATTTCATAAATTTTAGATTTTAAATTTTCGAGTTATGGGGTTTTATTCATTAAAAAAGGGGGATTTTCCAGTTTTCGGACAATAACTCAAAAATGCTTTCAGCAATTCTCATGAAACTTTGGTGAATTGTTTATATCTATTGATTTAAGCTCCCTTTTGATTTTCATAAATTTCTAATATGACATTGAGAAGAAATTAAACTTTATTGTTTGAAAATGTGTTGTCGTATCATGCGCTCATGGCGCAGCTGTTTATTTTTTACCGATGCTTCATTTATTTTGGAAACATTTTGATATTAGTCCACCATTGTCCCAGGTGCCAACAAACTTATTTCATCCCGCCACATTGACTGCTGTGTGTAATTAGGTGGTTGCTGTTTGTTGCTGTATTTAATATTTGTGTTTTTTTTTTTTTTTTTTAATTTTTTTTTATTAGTGTTCTCGTTTGAAATGTTTTTACAAGAACATTTTTGTTACTTCGGGGTTTGTTTTTTTTGTTTTGTTTTTTTTTTTTTTAGCTTACTATGCGATCTGGGCTATGCGATATATGGGTTTGCTCATTGTGGTAAAATCATCCCACAGTCTTCCTATTTTTACATTGTAAAGATGGATGTCTGTGACATATTTTAATTTCACATTTTGTTTTGGTACTGGCTACGGTTACATTGAAATGTAACAGTCATAAAAAAGTTATTGTTACATTGAAGCTAAGACTAATTGCCGGAATGCAGGGTTGGGTAAGGAACTGCATGATTAATTACGAATGTAACAATGATATTTATGTTTACGGTTACATTGTGTTATTGTTACGTTAATGCACTCCAATGTAGGCTGAAAACTTTTATTTGAATTTTACAATATTGTATACATTTTTTTAATTTTAATTTAATTGACAGTTTCCACACATCCAGTATGTTGTTTCAGTCCGATGCATTTTTGGTGAAACCACTCTAGGCAGCCATCACAAACGAGTGATGCAGCAATGTGCACGTCAGTTTTGCAGACTTTATTAAACTCTGCAATTTGATATAAGAAGATGTGGTATAAGTGCCAATGAGAAAGTCTCCAGTCCATCTAAGTCGCAATTTGTAAAAGTAAACCATTATAGGTCAAAGTACGGTCTTCAACACCGAGCCTTGGCTCAAACCGAACGGCAAGCTATAAAGGGCCCCCAAAATGACTAGTGTAAAACCATTCAAACGGGAAAACCAACGGTCTAATCTATATAAAAAATGAGAAACACTCATGAACCACATCAAAAAACGACAACTACTGAACATCAGATTCCTGACTTAGGACAATAACTTTTTTATTATTGTTACATTTCAATGTAACCGTAGACAGTGCCTTTTTTTCATTTACAAGCAATCATGGTTTCTTTTTTTCACATCCCCCAAACGTGTCCGATAATTTTAGAATGTGTCCAGTTAAAAACGCCAGAATATTTCAAAACTCATACCACCAATAATACTCTGTGAAGTAAAAAAAATTTACGGCAATTCAATATTAATGGTGTGGGATACGATAGAACCCGTATTGTTCGGTTGGATTATAAAAAAAAGTCGAAGCAGCTACCAAAAGAAATCTGGAGGAAAGGTGTAGTAATCCGTATATACAAATGTCCAAGATATGCTACACAGTGCATAATGACTTCTGCTTGCAGACATAGACACCTGGTTAAAAAAAATAATTGCACAATAAAAAGTTATTTTTATTTGAAGCGGTTTTATGATTTTTTTTTATCAATATAATTATTATTGTTTTAAAGTTCAGATGGAGGTACTTCACAATTAAGAAAACTAATACATTTTATATTGTAATTTTTTTCCCGGTGCTTCGCTGTTAAAAAGTGTTCATTAATAAGCATTAGTTTGTTCAACATCGGTTAATCATAATAAGCATAATTGCAGGCTAAATTTGCAACACATAATTAACTATTCACTGTTGATTGCTTAATGTCCAGTGGCAAATATGTCATGCGTATTTAGAAAAAAAACATAAACATTGCATGAAATAAGTTTTGTAAAGTTTAAATCATCGTTTGACATTAAGTGAATTCTATTGTTCTAATATTATCGGGTGATGCCTAAATGTCTTTTTACAAAATGTATGACTATGAGGGTATTGCACGACCGGCTTCCCGCAGAAGTGGGTTTCTGTGCTTTAAAAAGACACAATTGGACGTTCATAAACAGAACGCATTTTGGCGCCCTTGCAACTTGACATGTTTATCAGATCATTAACGTCACATGGACACGTTTGGGGGAATCGGACACGTTTCTGAGTGCTACATATGTACTTTCAATTATCGATTAAATTTAATTTCCACTTCAATCTATTAAACATTAATGTACTTTTGTATAAAGTAATGAGTATATTTAAATGTCATTTTGTTGTTGTTTCACGAACCTTATCATAAAGAGCACATAAATAGACTGATGGTTAAAGCTACACGTGTATGAAATACTTGCCACTGGCAAACACCAATACTTTGGGGATGATGAATTAAATTATCCTATTTTCCTTTTTTTTAATTAGGAATAAATTTCAACTTTAATTGATTATATATATATACATGTAGTATCAGAAGTCCATTACTGGACTTCTGGTAGTATATAAAGTAATAAGTACATTTTGATGACCATTCCCTTTCATAGTTGTGCGTTCTTTTTCTTTTTACATAACACAGAAATAAGAAAACATAAGAAAGTTTATAGTAGCCTTCATAAAGTCATTTCATTTTCTTTCCTCAGAATGATTAACAGCATAGGAGACAGGAGCTGAAATGGGAACGTTCGTTGTGAAAATTAAAGACCTATATACAGAAGGATGTATTAATATGGCACTCATCAGAAAATAACAACATTTAATCATGAACCATTTAATCCTGAGTTTCGTACAAGTACCAAAACATAAAAGATTGATGCTTATAATGAGCTCATATTAGATCTAAAGTGTCCTCTGGAATTACCACTCTACATGTATATCAAGACACAACATATGCGGGACTGAATTGAGGAAAAGAGCCAGGAAACTGACATTCTACGAAGCATTCCAAAGAAAAGATGGCAAAGGGGGAGAGCAATAAAACATGATACAAGCAAAATTAAGTGTTTCTTTGATTGTTTTATTTATGAACCTTAAAGGGTCATAAAATAATTAAGGGGCATGGAAATGATTGAGATTTTTGTCACAAACTTCATTTGTTTATATGACATTAAAGATTATTATATTAAAACAATGGTTATGATGAATAAAAGAAATTCCAGTTATGATTAAAAAAAGTAAATGAGACATTGTTTTGTGTTAATTATAATACGTTGCCTAACTTATTAACATATGAAAGGATTAATGGCAACATGTTTTAAGCAATAGCAAAATACCAAAAATGAACAGTATTGAAGATTCTAATCTTGTTAGATATATGTATAAATTGTCCGCTTTTATACACATTGATATTGTAAAATATCAGCCTCGAACCACAATGTGAATCTCTCTGATGTCGAGTGCGTATTTTTTTTTATACACAGAAAGACAGTCACAATCAAAATCAAGGAGTAAACAAAGACTCATAAAACCAAAGGCCATTTACAACAATAGTTTAAAAAATACATAAAAAAACAACACGCACTCCACTAAAAACCGGGAGTGAATTCATGTGCTCCTAAAGGGTAAACAATTCCCTTGAGAAAATCCGATAAACTGCTTATCTTGCTTCATTTCTGTTGTTTTTCCCTTCACTTCAATAGTTTTTCGATAGACGAAAGTAAGCTTGATACTTTTCCTTAGTCATTTTCAAGTCGCTAAAAATTCTGCTCAGCAGGGTGATATAGTCGAAGAGAAAAACGATAAGTTTTAATATGTAACCAGCTAAACAAGGATAATAATAATATTGTCACAGAATTATCAAACCTATATTTGGATACCAATTGTACTCATATGCACATGTGTCAAAATTTCTCTAATGATAGAGGCCAACACTGAATCAGAGATGTCTACACAAGATACAAAATATAAAAAAAAAAAAAAAAGAGTCATCAACATGTCACAATATGTACCATACTAATTACTTACCTAGTTTATAAGTTTTCAGTTCCCAAATTTTGTTTGAAACAATATGCATTCAAATTAAAAAGATTAACCACACCAAATCGACTGCTACAACTATACCTAAAGAAACAACTATTTTTGATATGGATAAGGTGCGCACTAAAAAGTAAGTATTTACTAAAACAGTGAATGAAAAAATCAGTACAATAATAGTACTAATAAAATCGGTACACTTACAGTACAAAATAAGTGCTGAAACATTACTGACAAAATCAGTACTGAAACAGAACTGACAAAATCAGTACTGAAACAGTACTGACGAAATCAGTCGATATGAAAGATAAGTGCGTAAGAAAGGCAATTACTGAAACAATACTGACAAAATCAGTACTGAATTTATAGAATTAGTAATTGTACCGTTTTTGTATAATAATAAACAGTACTGAATTAATAGAAAGTATAACATTACAAGTTTTCAGTCTTGCCGAACATTACTGATATGTACGAGGGTAGAAATGTACCAAAAAAACGTGGGTAAATTCTTGGTAGTGTAGTCAATCGCAAGCATCCGTAAATAACACGCCGGTTTCCGTAAATGACAAGTTACTGCTCGCAACAACTCGGAGACACGCTTAAGGATCCGTGAAAGGAGAGGCACATTTTTTGACCTGTCAATAATCTTCTTAAAATTGTCCCCGAATTCATTTTTCGTAAATAACTCGTAACAAACAGTAAGTATCGTAAACCTTTCGTAAACCGCTCGCAACAACACGTAACTATCCGTTAACTGTTCGCAAGAATCCATAAATTACTCGTAAAAATTTATTTTTACGATTTGTTACAGTTAGTTTACGATATGTTACGGTTGGTTTACGATATGTTACGGTTAGTTTACGATTTGTTACGGTTAGTTTAAGATATGTTACAGTTAGTTTAAGATATGTTACGGTTAGTTTACGATATGTTTCGTTTAGTCTACGGATTATTACAAGTGTTTACTTATTGCTTACGAATTAATTAGGGTCATGTTACGATGGCTTTACCGATTGTTACAAGTTATTACGAGCACTTTACGTGTAGTAACGAGCAATTATGAATAGATACGTATTGTTTGCGTCTATTGGCGATCAATAACAGTCAGTTTAGTTTATTTTTAGAAACTTTAATAATTGTTGTTCACTTATTACCTAGAGGCCACTGAAAGCTTTATTCGATCGATTGAAAAAAGTTATGTTCTACTTATGATACTGATATTTATTTTAATCTTTTTAAAATCATTTGTGTCGGGAAATACTCGTAGTGTGTCACAAGTTTACAAAAGTACGTACGAAAATTATATTTTGAAAATATTGCTTAACACAGCCTAAACCTTTATGAACCTTTCAACTCTATATCAAAATATATATTTTGAAACAATTAACAAAATATTCTTCGCAAATAAAACGGATTACATCGACTAAAAAATAAAAAAAGTACTAAAAACAGTTAAATAAATGTCTAAATTCGATTTAAATCACCAATAAAAATACATAAATAATAAAAAAGTAATTTGCCTCTCAAGGTGTTACGCGAACGATACCAAAAGGACAATTAAAGTAGAAGAGAAACCGACAAAACCATGACAAACACGAGAAAGGACAAAAGGACAAACAACAGTCCATAAAAGAGAAGCGAAAGACACCAAAGGGATGTTCAAATGAATAAGTCAAAAATGAACTGACTACACCATAGCAAAAAACGAAAAACCGACCAAAAAGACAAACAACAATATACACATTACTAATTCTAATTCGTGAATCCAAGTATTTCAGGATACGCCATGATTAACGTTACTGTTTTAAACTTAATAAAATCTGGTTTGACGTAATGTAAGGGGAGAAGTACGAGAAGTGCATCAATTTGAAAAATAATTAACTTAATCTGACATCTGTACTGGTTGAACAAGTTCAATCGCGGGCAAAACAAATTACGTGGTTAAAATAAAAGAGATTTTAATAACGAAATATCAATATTTACAAACCTTTTCATTAACATAATATATAAGTTACACATTTCAAGGTAATGTATTTTGTGGTTACGAAATTGGTGATACTAAATCTCACAGGTAAAATGCACTGCGTCGTATATAGTACTGGTTGCATAATAAATGCACATAGACGGATAACGTCTTTTTGATTAGAGAATACCACAGGTAAATATACATTCACTTGTCATGTAAGAAATTCTTTTCGGTGATAGAACATGCCCATAACTGAAATCAATCAAACCTACATCATCATCAACAATAGCATAAAGTTTAAATACATTTTTGTCTGTTTTCAACGAATCACAGGGAAACGACAAATAAGAAAATAAAGTCGTTTGGAGGGAAAGCAGAAGAACTAATTCTTCCAGAGGCGACAATACTAACATTTCTAAATTTACCACTTTTTATGATAAAAACCTGGACAAAACAGTTATGTGTGATATAAAAACTTTATTATTCTGTTTTAGAAATTGAAGTCAAATGGTATCATGATCATCTTCGAATGGAGCTTGTTTATGGTATCCATGCCCACCGTCATTTTACATCAAATTTATGAAAATTTGAAAGCTTTTTCAAATAATTCTCAAGAAATATTTCAATATGTTTTAAAACTTATATTGTAAATATACACATTGCAATTATTTATATAAAAAAAAAAATAATAAAAATATATTGTACCCTTACATCAAATCACAGCGCTCCTAAGTTGACTCCCTTCGCCTGCTTTGGGTACACGAAAGGCAAACCTAAAGCCGGAAAAATTTAATACTACTTTTCCCCCTGGAAGATACTTTCTTACTTGCTTGTCTAAACATTTGAAATTTGTTTCTGCAAGGGATATGAATCAAATGAAGTATACTAATATACAAAGGAAACAATAAAAAATCATTAGTCGAAAAAAAAAAAAATAAATAAATAAAACGACAACGATTGCTACAAATTAATCAACGAAAAAACCTAACAACAGTTCACAAACCCTTTACAGAAAACATTCAAATTGAACAACACCAGTCACTCTAAAAACAGGGGTGAAGGTATTTGCTCGTGAGATGTCAGCACTTTCTTCTTCAGTGATCAAAACAAGACTGAGGGAGAATAAACTGTCAAAAAATATGCTACAAAAAAAATTGTCGTAGTAATCATCACTCCAAATAAATAAAAAGAAAACAAACCGGATTTTACACCAGGTGCTCAGGAAGAGTAAGCATGGGTAAGTATTGCCTTGTAATGGCAACTCAGGAACTTTATGAATCTATGTTGCTTAGCATATAAGATAACTTTTGTTGAACATTCCAGAAATAAGACTTAGCCAGAGAAATTCTCTCAGAAATTAGATATTTCAAAACAAAAACAACAAAAACATCATTACAGATACAAATTATCTGGTGGAGGTGTCCTCCATGAGAGTATCATCAGCCCAGTAGTGTGCACTTCTGTGACATGAATTATCATTGCTATGCCATAATTATAAACTTACTGTTTACAAAACCTTGAATTGTTCGAATATATTTGGCGCATTTTTAAGAGTATGTTTTCTGAAGAAAAACAAATCAACATTGTAGAAACACTCAACAATAAAATATAACAAATAGTACTTACACTTTCACTTATATAAGAAAATGAGAGAATTCCTAACGTCAGATCGGGATCCTATTTTGAATGTTTTCATTGCATCCTGTTAAATGAATGGGGTGCACTAAAGGATTATTATATAAATTTAAAATATAATTTTGACGTTCAAAATTACTGGCAAACATTGTACACACTCCTAATAGGTGTTGCTTTATAAAGAGCATATGTAAAAAAGAAACTGTAGAAGACAAAGTTTGTAACTGTCGTCTGTACTTATGACATAAACAATTAATCATCAATCTCTGTCAAATAGTTAAACATAACATTTAACTGCGTAGTTTGCAGGATTAGACTTGACAACATTAAATTAACAAGGATTCAATATAAAGATTTCATATGTAGTTACATTGTTGTTACCACAATATTCTTTTCTAATACAGTCGAATTTATATTTAGATCAATAACACATAACATATTATGCCTGTAATTTAGCAGTTGTCGTTTGTTGCTGTATCAAAAAAAAAAAAAAAAAAAAAAAAAAAAACGAGGTCCAATTTGTTAGCCGGCATGGGGAAAAACGACGAATCAAAGAAATTCAACTTTATATATAACTAATATAGGACAATGGTGTTGATTAAAAATTACACCACTCCAGGGCCCTTTTGTTTTCCACATAATTAATATTACCAATAATTAACAAGTTCTGGGTCGAATCCGATACCAATACCAATAGTATATGTCACCTGCTACCTATAACCTAATCTGTATGTTCCGCATCTGTCAGTCGTGTTGATTAAAAGAGACACGGTTTTCTGCTTTCAAAATCTTTCTGTTTGAACCCGTCGACCTGGTACTTGGGTCATTTTCAAAAAATGTCGAATTTTCAGTACACCCATGCTAAAATTTTTATTTCTAATGGAAATTTCAGTTGTTATGGTTTAAATGAAAGCTTGTCGGATTTATGATTCAGAACATTAATAATAAACACATCTTACATCTATTTTGATAAGATTAAAATGTATTTAAGTCCGATTTTGGGGGTATTTGTGTGCGTACAGTGTCAGAAAAACACATTTCAAATGATTTTTTTCCGATTTTCTGATCGCCTTGATATCTGCAAAAGGGACTTTTTAAGAACGTTAATTATTACTCTAACGAAAACTCGTAGCTTCTTTATCATTGTATGTAACATATTATCTACAAACTAAATTCAATCAGCGTACGGGAGGTTCATGTCCATCCTGTTACCGCTACTTAAATCAGCCGTTAAATTGTTCTCCCTTTGAATATTGAATCAGTCAGTGTTGATTTCAAAAGTGCAAAGTAATCTTTACTTTTAAAACGCCACGTTTCTTGAACGACAGTGTGGAGAAAAGAAATTTCAAGACATTTAGTGAAAAAAAATAGAGGGTACTTTTTTCATGTCTATGCTGTTACCAACAATTTTGATTAATTACACCAACAGTATGCTTGTAAAAAGTGCAATAACGTGTTGGAAACCAAATTCACAATAGAAAACCATAATCACTTCACCAAAGGGAGTAGTTATTTCACAACAGCAATCAAAAACGAAGAAATTTGTCCATCCTGTTATGTCTATCCTGTTACTATGGTTGCTATGGTTACAGTAACAGGATAGACAATTGTAGACCAAAACTTCGTTAATTAAATTTTTTATCTTAACATATAGGTGCAAAACGAATGAAATATTTCGTTGTTTGAACTCACATTAAGGTTATAACGTCTTAATCTTCCCAATTAAGCATTTGCAGGTGCAATACTGATATCGGTAACAGGATAGACAAAAAGGTAACAGGATAGACTTTTATATAGTGATATATCATAAACGTACGTTCCTGTTACCAATGAAATAAAGAGAAAAGTAAACTAACTTATGAGGGATTTACTTGATGTTGGGTTTATTTGAAAGGGTGAAAAAATGCCGAACAATATAAATTGGTATCTTAGACTTGCATTACTGGTGGTAATTTTTACAACCTTTGAAAACCAATTTTTAGAGGCATTTTTCAGTACAACCTGGAAAATTGGCAAATAATCTATTATTTTACAGAATGAATATATATAGAAGTTTATTTTCTTGAAAACCATCTAATTGGCGACGTAAAACAAGCTTAACATTTTATCTAAACCTTTTCTTAATAACCCAAAATTTCTTTTGAAAATGGTAACAGGAGAGACAAAATATTGTACCACCGATAAAAAAATGTTTCAAGATATTCTTGTATGACATCATTAAGATTGCATCTTTTAATATGTTGTTCTTAAAGTACTGTTTGTTTTGATTTGCTCATGTAGAGGGTTGTTTGAATAAGTAACTTTTAATAAATTTTTCAATTTCAAAATTCGACATTTTTTGAAAAAGACCCACTTATCAATTATTTGTAATATTAATTATTTGGAAAACAAAAGGGCCTGGAGTGGTGTAATTTTTAATCAACAGCATTGTTCTATATTAGTTATATATAAAGTTGAATTCTTTATTTTCGTCAATTATGTTTTCGTTTATTGTACATAATCTAAACCGTTAGTGTTTTTTTTGTTTGACTTGTTTTACATTTGTCATGCCGGGGCCTCTTATAAAGATATTTAACCAAGGGTTCCAAGTGATGAAGTTGAAGTCAGCTTTTCGAAAATTTTACAGACGCCATCTTGAGGTTGACCGTTATGTATATCTGTTTCACAGATGACGACGGATATGTTCCAATTGTTGTAGCCACAATCCCGTGCTCTTTTCCTCGAATGTGACATCCCCGAATTAGACTTATCACCGGGTTTTACTCACATGAGCAACACATGTGGAGCAGGATCTGCTTTCCTTTTCGGAACACATGACGTACTCCCGGTTTTGGTAGGGTTTGTGTTGTTCAGTCAATCATTAATTATTTTTTTTAAACAAGATAATAATATAATCAAAAATACAGTTCTAGATTATCAAATAATCAAATAATCATGAAATATTTTGTCTGGTAATCAAATAATCACTATAAAAACGGTCAAGTGATCACATAATCAAAAACCCCATGAGGAGGCTCTCTAATATCATGATTAAATTCAAAAGACACAAACCAATGTATATTAAAAAACTGAGGGAATCACATGACCTCTAAAAAAAAAGAAGCATGACCGGTTGCCACGCAAATTCCTATCCAGTCAAATCGTTATATTCGGAAATAGGACACAATCGGTAAAATTACAGACCAGACAACTATTCTGGTATCTAAAGATCTAACACCGCGAAAACATGTCTTAGTGTGTTGCGACACAGTCACATTATATTGGTCAATTAATTCGTGAAGGTGACCGTAAACTTGTTGTTTGATTGTAGTCGTTCATGGACGCGTTCAAATGTAAATCTACAGCCAAATGTACTTAAATTAGAATTGGTTGACGATATTTTTGGAACAAACCATGCTTCTCGCCGACTTTCTCTTTTATTTGTATCAGGCTTTATTCAATCGAATGTCGGCTGACTATGTTGATCTATTGATATTGAAACACAGAAAATAGCGAATACTAATAAGTCAGCGTCATATTTGGACACACGTTTAGGAATTCACATGGGTAGACCGATTAAAATAAACTTCATAAAAATACTTAGTAGAGCTATATCAAGAGGGAAATTTAATAGCATTTATACAAAAAAAACAGGCTACACCATGGTAATAATAAAAATAAACGACAGACATTCCACAGATAACTACAATTGAGCAACATGAACTCCATCAACACCTGGGAACGAACTCGGGTATTCAAGAACACAGAAGGGGTGCAAATCTGGATCCCTATTAGGTTCTTGTCGTGTTGTTCATTAACTTTAAAATCAGACAAAAAGTTGCAATTGGTCATATCCTAAACAAAGAATGCAGCATGGTATTTGGCGATATCCGTGTTTATTTGTTACACAGCCTTTCTATGTCAATCAAATAAGACCTAATGGTATCCACAAAATTCCTAAACATGGCATGAATCTTTCCATTTAAAACCTTTATTTCAATGCTGCTTTGTATTCAGAAACCCATATAAAAATGTTAAAGAACTCACTTTGATAAACTTTGTTTGTTTTGTTGCGTTGATGTCTCATTGTCGTGTATTCCATACCTGTTATATCAAATACATACTTATAAGGAATAGAATGTGGAATTTTACTTTATAATATCTTTTCATAATGACCGCCATTAAAAGACATATTTGAATTTCATGAAAGAAGAGGTACATAACTAATGTGCATGTTAATGAACATATATAGCTTATCGGACTTCTGATATAACTTTTGTACATCCCAAGCGAAGCGCTTTTCTGGATTAACCTTCATCAGAAACACTCAATCCAAGCATTTGAAAGACAGGGATGTATAAGACCTAAACACTTGAAGAGTTATCTGACATAACGAGACATAAAAAATAGTCAAATTTATCTTAGGTCAACTTTGCCTGAGATAGTTGGAACCTAAGTTTCTTGATAATTTCTTAATTTAACAACTGAGAATTTCAGAAATGTTTGTCGAAAATCATGTCTGTACCAAGCACTTTTGAATAACAAAATATGTTAAGAA
Organism: Mytilus coruscus; assembly: GCA_017311375.1. Taxonomy (NCBI): domain Eukaryota; kingdom Metazoa; phylum Mollusca; class Bivalvia; order Mytilida; family Mytilidae; genus Mytilus; species Mytilus coruscus. The sequence continues at coordinate 97,803,606 of CM029598.1, forward strand.
ATTTCACATTAAATCTACACATTTTACTTCAACGTTAACACGAAAATTAAATATTCAAAACACGTATTGGGAAGAAATGTTAAAAGGAGTAATACACTTTTAAACTAATAAAGAAAACATCCAATTTGAATAATGCATTTAATCTATTAAAATTTGACGTTGCCTTATTTATCGAATACTTTTTTTGTCACACATTAGTTGCATCCTGGTTAGTCATAAGGGTTCATTTGGGATTTATTCGTGTACAAAATAGATCATCACTATATTATCAGTGACAAAACGTTGATGTATTAAATGATCTACAACTTTGTAATATGTCTGATAAGTATTAGATAATGTTTATTGAATATCATATTACCTTTGTCTTAATATTATAGAAAGAAATACAAGTTTACTTGCTCAATACCTTCAAGTTCGTTTACATAATTTTAAAGTCGTAATTTGTATGATAACAGCTTGACAACATAACTTTTGATAAGATTCCAGTGTAAAAATCTGTTATGCAAGTGTGACTGCTATCAAAATTGATGTTTGCAATAAATGTCATTCTTAACAAAAAATAGATGCAGGTACATTAGCATATTACATTCACCACACTATCAATTAGATGTGTGCCGACTTACGTTATCGTGTACCTGTCGGAATTTTGATAACGTCTACCATTTGATTTTGACAGTTTTTTGAATTTACCCTTTTTGAATTTAAGTTGGAGTTCGGTACTGTTGTTCATACTTTTTATTAAATAGTCAATGTCAGAAAAAGTTCAACCTGTTTTGTATGATCCTTATTAGAAACTGTGAAAAGGCGAGGTTTACCATCCCTAAATGATCCCCAAACTTTAAAGAGAAATAACGTAACGTGATATTGCACGAATTATCACCTTATTACTGTATTTGGTAAACAAAGTCAACAGGTAGTGTGTTATTTGCAGTATAACACAGAAATTAAGGGGTATTGTTTCGATGTACAATAGACAATCCCCAAGCTCTGTTATATCGTACACTACCAAGAATTTACCCACATTTTTTTGGTACATTTCTACCCTCGTACATATCAGTAATGTTCGGCAAGACTGAAAACTTGTAATGTTATACTTTCTATTAATTCAGTACTGTTTATTATTATACAAAAACGGTACAATTACTAATTCTATAAATTCAGTACTGATTTTGTCAGTATTGTTTCAGTACTGGTTTTGTCAATACTGTTTAAGTACTGATTTCGTCAGTAATGTTTCATTACTGATTTCTTCAGTACTGTTTCATTATAATACTGATTAAGTCAGGACTGTATCTGTACTGAATTTTTCATTAATGTTTTAAATATATATTACCTTGTTTCAGTGCATGGTTTAATAGATCGCGTGTTCATAAAAAAAGATGTCCTTTGTTTAAGTACGTAGATGTGCATCTTTTTTAAGGTTTTAATTTGTTTCTATATCAGGTATACTTTAGTTATTTATCTTACAATTAGTTACAATGTTTACATTTGAATGAATACAGTGATGCCAATTTAAAAGGTCTAAGTTGTTTTGTACATTTTGGTTGGGTTAATTGTACTCTTTGACACTTACCTCGTTTCCATTCCTTTTCTATATTGTGACATGTTGATAATTTTGTTATGTTTTTTATTTCTCTGATTTTTTGTTCTGATTTGGTTTTGCTTTAGGTCCAGATTCTTCAACAGTTACTTTAGCTTTTTTTTAATATTTTGGCTTCATGTTTTATATGGTTTATGTTTTAGTAAGATCTTATTAATATAGGTTTTATATATGACAATACCATATTACATGTATCTGTGGCTTGCTTGGGTCAAATCAAAACATATTTAACAAGAATTGAACATTGGAACTGGGTATATTACTTTTGAGAAGATGGATGGATGGATGTTTTGTCATCCAGTGGCAAGTTAAGTGCATAATCAGGACGAGGAAATGATACTCAGATATAAATAATAACCCTATTTTGTACTAGGCCAATAATGCACTGAGCTGGTTTTTTAACATGCTAGTTCACCACAAGGAGAGAATCTGCTAGAAGACATGTCCCCCTACCTGGACAGGTACCTTCAGACTGAACAGTCTATGTTTTTTCTCCTTTATGCTGTGTGCTGAGGGAATAATTAGAATACAACCACTTTTCCAGTCTTAATTCTCATAAATAAATTTCCGTTTATATGCCTATTGTAAGATTTTTAAGGTTAAATAAATTTATTGACAGTCATTGGCAGATTTCTTTTTTTTGTATACATTAATAATGCTGCAATTTCATTCACTTGTAATAACAAATAAGCTTTATTCAGAGTCGGCAAAGTATACAAACAGAGACAACATAAGCTCTAATGAGCTTTTAACCGACATACAAGACATTTATAACAATACAAATAATACACATGCAATAAATTACACAGCACAAAATGTAATTTGTGTATTGTGAATAGTATCTGCATTGAGGGTAACTCTTCTTAATATCTGTAATGTCCTTTTAACATTAACTGCAGAGCATATTTAACTAAAAAATATATGAAATTTGGTGTTAGAAAATATAGGTATCCATGGTAACGGGAAGTTGAAGGGGTGAAATTTAAACTACATTACTCAGTATAGCATGTTCACATGAGGACTGATGACTTTCAGGAAACTCTTCATTTGTAGTTCCTCAGAAAACTGTGATGGATTTGCATATTACAGACAGACATACAGAGGGAAAAAAGTATAAAAATCTAAAGACTGATTTCCAACAGACTGATTAATGTCTGAAGGATGTCATTTGGTACATATATTAACCTTTTTGATTTTTGAACATACATTCCCACAAAAAGACCTTCTCCTTTCATGAAAAATGACTTAATCAAGTAAACCTCACATTACAAGTTACATGGATTTGAGTTAATTTTTGAAAATATTCAATACTAGTACTTAAAACATGATTACAGGGTTCTCGCTAAGGATTTTTAAAGGTGAGTCCAGGGACCCGTTATTTTTTGCAATGGTGAGTCCAACAGTAAGATGAAGATATTTTATTACAATATTATTTATCATTTTAGTCTCCATGACCTAAAAGAGCAATGAAATGAGATTAAATTCAGATTTCTTTCAAACTTTTGCTATAAAATGATGATATGCGTGTTCTGTTTATACAAAATATTTCAATCTTGATGCATCTTTGGACTCACCAGTTTTTAAAATGGTGAGTCTAGACAGATTTTCATGAGTCCATGAATTACTAATCTTTCATTATTCCTGACAATTGTGGTCAGGTGGCTAAGTATGTATGTATGTACGTAGATCCCTCCGTTTACGGAGCACACCTCGAGAGCTGCGAGGGTACAGTGGAATCCGTGTACATTCCCTATCGGGATTAAGGAAAACGGTACTATTTATTCTGCCATAGGTGACAATACTAACATTTTCTAAATTTAACACTTTTTATAATAAAAACCTGGATAAAACAGTTATGTGTGGTGTTAGTACTTTATTATTCTGTTTTAAAAATTGAAGCCAAATAGTATCATGACCAACTTCCAACGGAGCTTGTTTATTTTATCCATGACCATCGTCATTTTACAACAAATTTATGAAATTTTGGAAGTCTTTTCGAATAATTCTCTAGAAAATATTTCAATAGGTTTTAAAATTTATATTGTAAATATACAAACTGCGGTTATTCATAGATAAATAAAAAAATATATTGTACCCTTACAACCAATCACAGCGCTCCTAAGTTGACTTCCTTCACCTGCCTTGGGTACACATAAGGGCCAACCTAATGCTGGGAAAATGTAATTGTACCGTTTTCTCTTAATGGAGATGTGTCACTAACGTATATTTGTTGACCATTTAAATACATGGTTTGCTCATCAAAATTGATTTTTTTCTTAACTGAATAAAACAAGATGAAGATCTCGAATGTATGGTGGCCGGTTAAGGCCATTTCGCGTTTTCGCGTTTTCGCCTTTCATATTCTATAGGGAGAAAACGCGAAATCGCGAAGTCGAAAACGCGAAGTCGAAAACGCGAAAACGAAAACGCGAAAACGCAAAACGTTACGATATACATGTTATTATAACATAACATTTTAAACATAATTGGAGACAAGACTACAAAGTATAAGTCATTCAAATGATTGTTATATAAATTTAATATCTGTGACGTATTTTAAATATTTTCATAAATTAGACAATTTCTTTACATTCTTTGTTGACAATTACTGAACAAATTTAAAACAGATGCATTTGTATAAAATGCCTTTGAATATACAATTTGCTGGAAGTTAGAATGATAAATAAATGAAATTAATCATTATTATCGCCATGGTTACTTAAAATACATAATCTTTCATTTAATGCTCTTGTTGTGAATCTAAAATTTTTAATATTTAAATTAGCTTGTGTGAAAAAAGTTTAAAATTTAATACATTGTGGAGATAAGACTTTTGTCAAATAAAACTTGGGACGGTTTCGCGAAACTATCCTAAGACCTGTTATAAGATACTAGAAAATCTTATGACACGTCTTATGATCCTCTTAGGACTATCCAAGACCTCACCTCAAAACTGTCGTAGGTTGATCTTAGCAAAGATATCCTAAACCTGTCGCATGTTCTTTTAATTTAAACAAAAAGAAACCTGGATTTATGGAAAATTCATGTAAATGTAGAATGTGTTTCCCGTATATTACTAAACGCATTGATTAATATTTCAAATTTTCAAAGATGGAAATTTGTTCATCTACAGGAGACACCAAGGGACAAGGGATATACTGTTGAATAACAACAATCCTCCCCGTGTCAGAACCAGATTAACAAAACAAATAGAGAAACTGAATCTGGTCAATTAACAAATATATTTTAAAATGTCAAAATATGGTTTCAAGTAAATTGTATACTCAAAGGCATTTTATACAAATGCATCTGTTTTAAATTTGTTCAGTAATAATAATAATAATATCTTTATTTAAAGAGAGTAACTCATTTGGATTAAACCAATTTTAAATAAGGCTCTCTAAATACAACATCAACTACATGATTAAAACATAATTAATCTACTAATATACACATGTAAACAATAGATGTATATAAACAAAATATAATTACAACAACAAAAGCCGCCTATAGTTTACATTGTGGCTTAACTTATAAATTTGACACTTTTAAAAAAGATAATGACTTGTTAGAGTATTTGAAACAAAGAATGTAAAGGAATTATCTAATTTATGAAAATATTTAAAGTAAACCACAGATATGAAATTTATATGACAATCATTTGAATGACTTATACTTTGTAGTCTTGTCTCCAATTATATTTAAAATGTTATGTTATAATAACATGTATATCGTAAAAACGCGAAAAGGCGAAAAGGCAAAATCGCGAAAACGCGAAAACGCGAAAACACGAAATCGAGAAATCGCGAAAAAGCGAAATCGCGAAGTCGAAAACGCGAAAAGGCGAAGTCGAAAACGCGAAAACGCGAAGTCGAAAACGCGAAATCGGTTTCGCGTTTTCGACTTCGCGTTTTCGCGTTTTCGACTTCGCCTTTTGCGTTTTCTCCTATAGAAACGCGAAACGCGAAAACGCGAAATGGCCTTAACCGGCCACCACACGAATGTTTAATTTTCTCTTTTTATCTACTGCAATAACCTCCATTGCAAGTACAATAAAAAGTAATCTTAAGAATGAACAGCATGAAAGAGTTACAAAATGGTTTTTTTTCCTCTCTCAATTTGATGTTTTAATCACTGTTTCATAATTCTGCTTCAATGTTATTTTCCACTGCTCTTCCAATGCATGTGATATATATCTTTGCCAACTTGTTTCTGGAAAGGAAAAAGTGGATTATAACACTGTCAGATTTCAATGTTATCATTTTTAAAGTCCAATAATAAGGTCAAATATAGGTCAACCATAACATAATGTGTATAGTGTACATGCATTGCTAAAGGTGGTAAAACGTTAATACAAGGTTCATATTATACAAGGAGAAAAATGAAAAAAGAATGGAATAATGTATGATTTACCTAATTGAAAACTGATTCTAATACGATTTGGAGAAGAATTTTACTCGGAATTTTAGCGCCCCAAGTCTGGGTTGGCAAATTTCCATGTTTTCAATATGGGCTGCACTCTAACATTCTTAAATTGTTTTGTAATAAATTAGGTTCAACCGTTGTTAATTTTTCTAAATTGAATTGTCTCATATTTTTCATGTCTTGGTCTTGTGTAGCCGACTATACGGCATGGGTTTTCTCATTGTTGAAGGCTGCACAATTGTATATAATTGTTAACATCCATATCATCTCAAATTTGGTGGATAGTTGTCTCATTGGCAATCCTACAACATTTCATTATTTTATACAGCAGTTTAAAAATTAAAAAAAAAAAGTATTCTTTTTGTGGATTTTATCATTATTAGTAACAGTGGCAATTCTTATTATATTATCATTTCAATCTGTAATTCAGTTTCAGAGAAGGAGATCTTTGTTTGTATTTCCTTAAGGTTCCTATGTTAAACTATGTCCTGCTGTGATACTCATCTTTGGATCGGCACCAAAACACATATATTAACGTAATCTGGCCACCGTTTCACAAAGCCTTCTTAACTTACGATCATCGTATCATTTTACGATCCGTTTACGTGTGGTTCTACGTTCCCGTTACGTGTGTTTCACAAAGGCATCGTAAAGGACTACTAAGTTGATCGCAAGTTACGCACTGTGTATCATCGTAAGTGTATCGTAAAACGGAACTCTGTAAACAGGAGGTGTGAATCGTAGTTTATTTACATCGGAATATGGCACACTCTTCTTTCACAGATCGATGAGTCGAGCATGCCGATGAGAGCGGACGTGAAAATGTTTGCAGAGAGAATCCTTCAACATCAATGAAATTGTTTGCCAAATTGGTTTCATGGATAAATATTGTTATCCTTACATCTTATACTTTATGTTTCTGCAGATATTTTCAAGTTTGTTTGAGACATGTGGTCAGATGGAATCCATTAGTAGTTTCCATGTGGGAAACTATCAGACCAATCTATTTGATGTCTGAGGGTTTAGCTGTTGTTCCCCTAATGGATCGGTAGTTTCTTTCCGAGATGCTTTATCGTAGGATTTTCAGCTTTCCTCTACCAGGAATACAGCTGGGCATTTAGCGGTATCGGTTTGGAATCCAAGTATGTCCTTTCCGGTTTCTCGTTCGTTGCCTTGGCATTTGTGCGGCATCCGGGGTGACCTTATCCTTTATTTTGTATATAATTGTTCTTATATTTTGAATTTTTATATTTTTAGGACGAGCGAATCAGGTGAGTGGGTGTGTTCGTATGTTTTTCATTTGTAGACGAAACACAAGCCTTGTATCTTTGATGGGTTACTTCCTTTGATATTCAATAATACTTTTTTTCTTTGTATCGGAAATTTGAAATAATAGGAGAGTGACGAGACGTGTTTATATCTGATCAAAGGATTAAACGAATTTTTTAACAATTATTTGATAATGTCTAAAGTTATTATAGTACTGCAATTTTAGAGGAGATATGATTGATTGATTGCTGTTTTCTGAACGTACAGTGGCAAATATTTCATGCAGATTTATGACCAAGAGAAGAAATTTCAAACAAGAAATAAGAAGTTGCATGCGTTGTCGTTGAAAAGAATTAAAAAGTCCAATAAGAATAAACAAAACCAGTGTTTATAATGTGCGAATCCTGAAATACCATTTTCACTGTATCCGTTATGAATTTCTAATGTAGAATGATAAATAAACAGACGACAAATTCATGATTTTAAATAGAATAAGAAATAAGATATAATGTGTACTGTGTTTATAAATTCATGATATAGGTATAGATGCGGACGGGTTTTCATCGCGCCTACAGCCATCCAGGTGTAAAATTGATACACAAATAGTTAAATATTAAGAATAGTTCACGAACAGAGTGTGCAAGATATTTAAAAGCAGCAGTTAAGTTTCATTTGCAGAAAAATGTACCTTTTAACATAATTATTAATGTTGTATAACTTAAAACAGGTTTTGTTAATTACTGCTTGTTGATATTGAAGGGCGATTCATTTCTATCATGCGATGCATTTTCACTATCATCATATAACGTCTTAATTCAGCCGACTCTCTAACAAAATTTATGACTAGCCACTTCCAGGCTTATAAGGGTACATAGCCGTTAACTATATGTGACTAGCCACTTCCAGGCTTATAAGGGTACATTGTCTAAAATTTGCTTTTTGTATATTTATTTAGAACATTCTGAAGCAAAAAAAAAACTCTGTCATGTTATTATGACCTATTTTTTGTAATAACAATGAAACAAGTCATTTCGAATACCGACATGATAATGAGACTGTTCGATGACGAATTTTCATTATCGAAGACACTTATTTTGTAAAATACAAAATTATTGTATTTTATTGGCTTAGTAATCTTCAACAGCGTATTTGAATAAAAATTTCAAACGAATTAAATTTACAACATTACAAACAGTTCATGCAGTTCTTAGCTCTATTTTAGAAAATGTAATTTAAACTTGTTAAAATGAAGTTAGTATAAAATTTGTCAAAGAAAGCTTTTAGAATTCCTTTTTTTTTCAATTTGTCTTTTAACTTAGATTAATGATGCATGTCTGTATACATAGTATGCGACGCGTAGCAGTTTATTAGTAGTTGTTCTCATATATGCATTTGATACGGTGCATTTATTATGGATATATTCAAGACTCCATTTATGAAAATCTATAGAGCAGAGAATTTTGATTTTTTGTATCAATTTAAAATGTAGATTCAAATATTTATATGTCGTTGATACAGACAAAAAGATCTATCATGTCAAAATCATGATACAACAGGAAATTTTCATATGCACGGTCTGAACACAAGAATTTACAGAATAAGCCTATTTCTTACTGAATAGAGAAAAATGGCCAAAAGAATTACAGAATACAGAAATGTAAACCCCACCCCCCCCTTTTCCCCCTAATCCAGACCCTCATATATCATTGTGACGGATAGTTTTGTTTGTTCTATTTAACTGTTTTTATTTTCGAAAAGAATATTTGTACAAGGTATTGTTAATAAATGTAACGGACAATATATACCATGCCCTCTCAGCCGACGTCGTAATTTCGTTTTTAATGAAAGAAAGTATTTAAAAGCTTCTCTCCCTGTGCAATATGATTTATTAAACTCATTAGGCAAAGCAATTTTATGACTACTTGCATAATTATTTAATCGTATTAAATTCTGTATCAAATTTATATTAATAATAAAAGTTTCAGATCTTTAATATTGAAAACGGGTTAAAATTATTTACTTGCATTAATATTGATATAAAAACATCCAGTTCGTTTTTTTTGTGTTTTTTTTTTTTTTGTAGATCTAAGAAAAAAAGCAACTCTGTTACACTAAAACAATTGACTAATTAAAATTGTCACGTGGTGTCTTCTTATGTCGTCTTCAGTTTCATATTTGTAAGATCCATAATCCATTACAATTTAAAACAACAATTTATTGGTAAGGGCTGGAAGACTGATACTCGAGGACGGATAACATTGTCTTTGATTATTTTTGGGGGGTATGACATTTTTTTTTTCACTACCAATAAATGTTAAATATATTTTAATAAACTCCAAAACAATTGATTGATAGGCAATATTTTTATATTTTGTTGGACAGTTGGGCTATTTAGGATAATATCTAGTTCAGGTGATCGAATTTTTATTCTATCAGATTTCAGATTTCTCTTAAATCTACTTTTTACGATTTACTACCGGTACTTTAATTAGATTGCAGTACTAGTACCTCATATTACAAACCAAATACATGTATGATCAAATATACCTAATGTCATCTTATCTGCTGCTTATTATCCCAGATATCCAAATTATTACAAAGAAATTAAAATAGTTTTTCCCCGTGTTTTGTTTTAATCAGATATTAATCAAAATTGATAAATGGTATCGTTTATGCAGTACAGTGACAGATTCAGGGTGAGGGGTCACGGGTAGTGTCGTCATACATATGTCGTTGATACAGACAAAAGATCTATCATGTCAAAATCATGATACAACAGGAAATTTTCATATGCACGATCTGAACACAAGAATTTACAGAATAAGCATATTTCTTACTGAATAGAGAAAAATGGCCAAAAGAATTACAGAATACAGAAATGTAAATCCCCACCCCCTTTTCCCCTAATCCAGACCCTCGTATACCATTGTGACGGATAGTTTTGTTTGTTTTATTTAACTGTTTTATTTTCGAAAAAAATATTTGTACAAGGTGTTGTTAATAAATGTAACGGACAATATATACCATGTCCACTCAGCCGACGTCGTAATTTCATTTTTAATGAAAGAAAGTATTTAAAAGCTTCTCTCCCTGTGCAATTTGATTTATTAAACTCATTAGGCAGAGCAATTTTTATGACTACTTGCATAATTGTTTAATCGTATTAAATTCTGTATCAAATTTATATTAATAATAAAAGTTTCAGATCTTTAATATTGAAAACGGGTTAAAATTATTTACTTGCATTAATATTGATATAAAACATCCAGTTCATTTTTTTTTTGTGGTTTTTTTTTTTTTTGTAGATCTTAGAAAAAACCACTCTGTAACACTAAAACAATTGACTAATTAAAATTGTCACATGGTGTCTTCTTATGTCGTCTGAATTACAATGTAAGTTATTGATCTGTAATTTATATATTCACCATCCGTAATTATTATCTAAAATGTTTATTTGGCATGCCATACTATAAAAGTGCGGACGTGAAAGAAAGCACTCTTCACAAAAACGTGAACGGCATTCCACGGAGATTACATTTCGACGATTTGATTTCGTCATTTATAAAACATAATACGTAAAATCTGAAGATAGAAGTTGTATTAAAATTGAATGTTGACACCGATATCGATCTGTTGGATGTAGAATTTATTTTCAAAATAGGTGTTTGTTTAGAATATACCATTCCACGGAGATTACATGCTTAACAAATCTCTGCAGTTTTCAACTTTGTTTAGTTTTCAAAACTGGATATGATTTGGAATAGATGACCATTTAACAAAATTATTTATGGTAACCTTATAAACAAAATTATTTATGGTAACCTTATAATCAAATTTAACTCATATCACACTCTATGTTGTGTTAAATATTTAGTCCTGCTTGGTCTTCTATCCGTTAACGGAATTACATGTTTACGAAGAAAACATTATGACGGCTGGTACGATCACTATCGTTGTGCAATATGTACTAAACTTTATAAAAATTAAAAATATAGATAATAAAGAAATATAAAAATCTCAGATATAAGTATAACAAGCTACGGGTATATAACTCGAAGTCGTTAGTTTTGCTTTGTTACGGTGGGACAAATCAGTGTCATAAAATGGGCGCTTTACCGGAGAACCAGTGAGTAGCGCAAAGCTAACAAAACCTGCGTTTCAGGAGTAAGTGCATGGGACCTATTTGTATCATGTTTTATATCTGGTTCAATTGCCAATGTTATTTCATTGATACTGTGTCTATCCAGTCTGTATCTGGATATAATATCCATTTCATTTTCAAAATGATCAAATGAAGAAAGTGTGGTTCTAATATTGAAGATTCTTCTTCGTCTTCTAACATTTGCGGCATCTTGATCGAGAATAAAGCCATCTTAGATATGGTTTAAATCATATTCGCGGAATAACTACGATCGAGATACGATTGGGTATAGCTGTAGTAAGTTACGCTAGGATTTACGTATTATTTACGCTCATCTTAACTTACGACGGCTTTGTGAAACGGCTGTAAAACCTACGATTTATTTACGATGAACGTACGATGACACGTAGACTTACGAAGGCTTTGTGAAACGGTACCCTGATTATTCGAGCACAATATCAATGCAATCTGTAAAACAGTTAACTGCAGGGGCGGATCCAGCCATTTTTAAAAGGGGGTTCCAACTATATGTCCCCATTCAAATGCATTGATCGTCAAGAAAAAGGGGGGGTTCCAACCCCGGAACCCCCCCTGGATCCGCCACTGAACTGAGAAGTTGTGTGTACGGATATGTAATTCCCATAGACTTCTTTTCTTTGTTAACATTATTGACATCTTTCAATTGTTGAAGAATTGTATGCTGCTCTCTATTCTTTTGAATATGATCGTTGTTGCTTTGTTGTCTCATGAACGCACTACAACATTTCATGTTATTGAAATAAAATAATACGGACAAACTGAAAATACTTACCTAAACAAATCCTAATTGAGTGTAAAGCTATACCTACCTTTCGAACTATTTCCAAAATGTTCTACTGTCACCTTTCATACCAGTTCTATCTCGGTCTCATATATTATCTGTTCATTACAGTTTTTAGTTGTTGATCTTAGACTTTATTTTCCTCATAGACTTATTCTTTGTGTTCTGGTGGGATCCATTTTTAGATACCTATAACAATAGATACTGCATCAAATATTTTGCATGAATTTGTAAAAGTTGTTTTTCCCAACATGCTTTTATGGTATTATTTATGGACCTAACACTTTATAAATTGTCCTTTGTAAAAGTACATCATGAGAGAAAGATTGTATCGAAGTGCTACAAAATTCTGTCAAGTGGTTTCATGAGCAATTGATGACACGTACGTGGGACATAAGGACAAGATTTGTTCCATATGTGAACACATTCTACTAAGGAAATGTCAGCAGCAGTGCAGTCTCTCATCATAAAGAATAATGTTCATGTGATTAGGTCTCGGATACAGTAAAAACTGTAATTTTACCATAAAGACGGACTATTTTCCAAACATTATCATTTCCATTCATCTATACTGATCGAAAACTTAAAAAAAAACCGCTGAGAGCTATTGAAATGATAATGTTGATAATACACTCGAAAATTGGGGAGTTTAAGTTTATAACATCGATAGTAAAATTGTGCGGGATGTATAATTTTCAACAAATGTGAGATTGGTCACGTTTGATCCAATGCCTCGTATAGAAAGAGAGTGCCATGATCTCTGCAGGTTAAGAACCATTAAATTAACTCTTTGAGGGGCCGTCGGTGGCCTTTTGTCTGAGCCTGCAGCAGAGCAAATTCCTGTCCCTATTCAATATGCTTTCATTGTCCAGTGGCAGTCCAAGTTTCATTGACCTTCTTTCATCCCAGATGGCATCTATTACATGACCTACCTATTGTGTTTATTGTTAAATTGTTCTGAACATGCATGTAATATTTGCCACTGGACATTAAGCACATTTTTAATACATGTACTTTATGAATATGTTATTATTTTGAGGACTCTCAGTAGGATTATTTTTAACTAATGGTATTATCCTCTTGAAATAAAGATTATTTATACAAAATATTGTTCAATAATTATGTGTCGGATTATTAGGGTGTCGGCCCATTGGGTCGTCGTAATTTTGGGTTGTCGGACTAATAGGGCGTCGGGCTATTAGAGTGTCAGACCAATGTGGTGTCGGACTAAATGGGCGTCGGAATAACGGTGCTGCCCCACATAGCTCTATGGAGCTTTGAACCGACATAAATTCAATCATTGACTAATAAAATAAATATAATTATATATCTACAAAGTGTATGTACATGATCTCTTCATATAAATTTCACATGCAGTTTCCCTTGTAGTATAAGAAAACCAGAACAGGACCGGTTCAAACAGAAAGATTTAAAAGCAAAAAAAAAAAAAAACTGTGCACCTTATAAAAGGGTCTGGATGGGGTTTCTTCATTTCTGTATTCTTTAATATTTTATACCATTTTCACTATTTATTATAAATTTTGCCTGTTATTCTCTTTTCTTTATATTTAAGCACCACATTATTCTCTATTCTTCATTGCTACTTTCTACTTTATAAAGACAACAATGACTCTGATATGAAAGCCTGCCATTCTGAAGTTGCATTGTCTGTTTTCTGTTTCTTGGTCTGTTCTCGCTTTCCGTTAATTCCGTGTATCTTATTATAAAAGAAAAAGCAAAATATAACACAAATTAGCCGTCTTAAAACAAATATGTTGAACATTATGTCTGTTATTTTATCTCTTAAACAGAAGGAAAAAACTAAGATTAAATATAATCTACAGAAGTATAAAAAATAATGAACTTAGTCTTAGATGCATGATGTTTTTTATTAGTTGTTAGTGGCTTTGAACTAGCTGTCAGTAACTGCAAGTACTCTCAGATCTGCACTTAGTGACTTTTTGTTGTTGGGATATACAAGTACCCGGCCACGTCCACTCTGTGTTTTTGTTAGATGTATTTCTATTTGTATTCATCTGAATAGTTAAGCCTTTTTGAACTGAATTTTATAGTTCGTTGTTATGTTGTACTGTTACACCACTGTCCCAGGTTAGGGGGAGGGTTGGGATCCCACTAACATGTTTAACCCCGCCACATTCTGTATATATGTGCCTGTCCCAAGTCCGGAGCCTGTAATTAAGTGGTTGTCGTTTGTTGGTGTGTTACATATTTATGTTTCGTTCATTTTTTGTACATATATTAGGCCGTTAGTTTTCTCGTTTGAATTGTTTTACATTTGTCATTTCGGGGCCTTTTATAGCTGACTATGCGGTATGGGCTTTGCTCATTGTTGAAGGCCGTACGGTGACCTATAGTTGTTAATTTCTGTGTCATTTGGTCTCTTGTGGAGAGTTGTCTCATTGGCAATAATACCACATCTTCTTTCTGATAAACATATATATATATATATATATATATATATATATATATATATATATATATATATATATATGTAAATCTAATGTTCTGTTTCCCCTTATGGAACCCCGTTTGAAATAAATTCCAAAGGAAAGACATTTTTTGACATAGTAATTTTTTTGTCTTACACGTAAATGTCAACATGCATGTGAACCAAATGTACACACATTTATTGTTTGTTTGAAAAAGCAATTTTGGTGAATACAGTTGTGAATTTGACTGCTTTTAGTAAAACGTCTGACGTTTACAGAATCAAAAAGGTAAGGTTATTGTATATTGTATGTGCTATACCGTTATAACATCCAGATGACACTGAGGAAAAATCATTCATTGACATTGTTAATATTCTTTTTGTGATGAAGCCCGAAGGGCCAGGGGGCCTGTAAAAGTTAATACAAATATTCCATGTTAATGGAGAGATAAAAGTATATTATCCTTTGAACTTTTAAGCAATCTCTATTCGACTTGCATTTTAATCGTTTTTATTGAATGTATTTTCTTAATAATTACATGAAGTGTGTATTTGTGTTCCGAAAAATAGTTATTGATTTAGCACTCACAAAAATGCATTGAAATAGGCATAGTTTTTTTTCAAAATAGAAGACAAAATATATGATCAGGATGTTCACAAAATAAAATGATGAAAGAAGACATTTGTAAAACATACATGAACAATAGCAATCCGTAGATGATTCGAAAAGGACCCTCCATCTCGGACTTGTCGTGGAAATCCTCTGTTTCTGTAACTTTAAGACTTTCTGCAAGTGGCTGGTAGAACAATATTTTCTCTGCTGTTGTCTCAAAATCTTGCCGTTGATGTTATTATCGTAATCACAAAAGCGCGTCAATGTGGAACATATAATTGCCTATTGTAAAACGTTTATGTGATTGGATTTAAGACATGACGTCATTCATTGTTTACAAACGTTTTTTTTGCACTCGCACTGACATTTCAACAGTTCAACATTTCAAACTTCTTCTGGACAAAAGGTATGGTAATTGAATATTTTAAAACTGAGAAAATTGCCGCATGGTTAATTTAAAACATATAACGTTAGCTTAAGTAGGAGAATACGCGTTACACAGTGGCGGATCCATGGGTCCGGGGGTTGGAACCCCCTTTTTTTGAACGTTCAATGCATTTGAATGGGGACATTTAGTTGGACACCCACCCACCCCTTTATCCAGTGTTGGGATCCTCTTTTAAAAATGGCTGGATCCGCCCTGGTTACAGAACTTTCTGTAAATGTCAAAATTATTGCCATGGCATTGGTCAAATATAAATGGAGACTCTAAATCTTGGGTTGTTTTGAATATTCATATTATTACTACTTGACCAAACGTTATGAAATAGTATCAATACTTGATACTTGAGAATGATCAACCTGAATATTTCTGAACATATGATTGGGAAAAGGGGGTGGGGGTACACCCATCGGCGGATCCAGGGGGAGGGGTCCGAGGGTTGGAACCCCCCTTTTTTGACGATTAACGCATTTGAAAAGGGAAATATATTTGGAAACCCTATCTCCAGATTTGGAACCCCCTTTTAAAAATGGCTGGATCCGACCGACACATGTCCATTTCCTCAAATCCTGTGTTTTTGTCACACAGTATTTTCTCCCCACTTCCCACTTCTTTCTCTTCTACCCCGATCCCACTTGTTCCTATTTTGACCGGTTTTTATACGCCCGTTTACGGGACGTACTATGGTATACCGTTGTCCGTCTGTCTGTCCGTCTGTCCGTCCGTCCGTCGTCAACATGTCGGACATTAACTCAAAAACGCTTTAACCAATTTACATAAAACTTTGGTGAATTGTTTATATCTATTCACGTGAGCTCCATTTCGTTTTTTTATTTTAATTTTAGATTTTACGTTTCCGAGTTATGGGGTTTTATTCATTAAAAAAAGTGGGATTTTCCGGTTTTCAGACAATAACTCAAGAATGCTTTCACCAACTTGCAAGACATTTTGGTGAATTGTTTATATCTATTGACATGAGCTCCCTTTCGATTTTTATAAATTTTAGATTTTACGCTTCCGAGTTACAGGGTTTTATTCATAAAAAGGGGATTTCCAGTTTTCGGACAATAACTCATAAATGCTTTCAGCAGTTCTCATGAAACTTTGGTGAACTGTTTATATCTATTGATTTAAGCTCCCTTTAGAATTTCATAAATTTTAGATTTTAAATTTTCGAGTTATGGGGTTTTATTCATTAAAAAAGGGGGATTTTCCAGTTTTCGGACAATAACTCAAAAATGCTTTCAGCAATTCTCATGAAACTTTGGTGAATTGTTTATATCTATTGATTTAAGCTCCCTTTTGATTTTCATAAATTTCTAATATGGCATTGAGAAGAAATTAAACTTTATTGTTTGAAAATGTGTTGTCGTATCATGCGCTCATGGCGCAGCTGTTTATTTTTTTACCGATGCTTCATTTATTTTGGAAACATTTTGATATTAGTCCATCATTGTCCCAGGTGCCAACAAACTTATTTCATCCCGCCACATTGACTGCTGTGTGTAATTAGGTGGTTGCTGATTGTTGCTGTATATAATATTTGTTTTTTTTATATTTTTTTATTAGTGTTCTCGTTTGAAATGTTTTTAGAAGAACATTTTTGTTACTTCGGTTTTTTTTTTAGCTTACTATGCGATCTGGGCTATGCGATATATGGGTTTGCTCATTGTGGTAAAAATCATCCCACAGTCTTCCTATTTTTATATTGTAAAGATGGATGTCTATGACATATTTTAATTTCACATTTTGTTTTGGTACTGGCTACGATTACATTGAAATGTAACAGTCATAAAAAAGTTATTGTTACATTGAAGCTAAGACTAATTGCCGGAATGCAGGGTTGGGTAAGGAACTGCATGATTAATTACGAATGTAACAATGATATTTATGTTTACGGTTACATTGTGTTATTGTTACGTTAATGCACTCCAATGTAGGCTGAAAACTTTTATTTGAATGTTACAATATTGTATACATTTTTTTAATTTTAATTTAATTGACAGTTTCCACACATCCAGTATGTTGTTTCAGTCCGATGCATTTTTGGTGAAACCACTCTAGGCAGCCATCACAAACGAGTGATGCAGCAATGTGCACGTCAGTTTTGCAGACTTTATTAAACTCTGCAATTTGATATAAGAAGATGTGGTATAAGTGCCAATGAGAAAGTCTCCAGTCCATCTAAGTCGCAATTTGTAAAAGTAAACCATTATAGGTCAAAGAACGGTCTTCAACACCAAGCCTTGGCTCAAACCGAACGGCAAGCTATAAAGGGCCCCCAAAATGACTAGTGTAAAACCATTCAAACGGGAAAACCAACGGTAAAAAATGAGAAACACTCATGAACCACATCAAAAACGACAACTACTGAACATCAGATTCCTGACTTAGGACAATAACTTTTTTATTATTGTTACATTTCAATGTAACCGTAGACAGTGCCTTTTTTTCATTTACAAGCAATCATGGTTTCTTTTTTTCACATCCCCCAAACGTGTCCGATAATTTTAGAATGTGTCCAGTTAAAAACGCCAGAATATTTCAAAACTCATACCACCAATAATACTCTGTGAAGTAAAAAAAATTACGGCAATTCAATATTAATGGTGTGGGATACGATAGAACCCGTATTGTTCGGTTGGATTATAAAAAAAAGTCGAAGCAGCTACCAAAAGAAATCTGGAGGAAAGGTGTAGTAATCCGTATATACAAATGTCCAAGATATGCTACACAGTGCATAATGACTTCTGCTTGCAGACATAGACACCTGGTTAAAAAAAATAATTGCACAATAAAAAGTTATTTTTATTTGAAGCGGTTTTATGATTTTTTTTATCAATATAATTATTATTGTTTTAAAGTTCAGATGGAGGTACTTCACAATTAAGAAAACTAATACATTTTATATTGTAATTTTTTTCCCGGTGCTTCGCTGTTAAAAAAGTGTTCATTAATAAGCATTAGTTTGTTCAACATCGGTTAATCATAATAAGCATAATTGCAGGCTAAATTTGCAACACATAATTAACTATTCACTGTTGATTGCTTAATGTCCAGTGGCAAATATGTCATGCGTATTTAGAAAAAAAAAACATAAACATTGCATGAAATAAGTTTTGTAAAGTTTAAATCATCGTTTGACATTAAGTGAATTCTATTGTTCTAATATTATCGGGTGATGCCTAAATGTCTTTTTACAAAATGTATGACTATGAGGGTATTGCACGACCGGCTTCCCGCAGAAGTGGGTTTCTGTGCTTTAAAAAGACACAATTGGACGTTCATAAACAGAACGCATTTTGGCGCGCTTGCAACTTGACATGTTTATCAGATCATTAACGTCACATGGACACGTTTGGGGGAATCGGACACGTTTCTGAGTGCTACATATGTACTTTCAATTATCAATTAAATTTAATTTCCACTTCAATCTATTAAACATTAATGTACTTTTGTATAAAGTAATGAGTATATTTAAATGTCATTTTGTTGTTGTTTCACGAACCTTATCATAAAGAGCACATAAATAGACTGATGGTTAAAGCTACACGTGTATGAAATACTTGCCACTGGCAAACACCAATACTTTGGGGATGATGAATTAAATTATCCTATTTTCCTTTTTTTTATTTAGGAATAAATTTCAACTTTAATTGATTATATATATACATGTAGTATCAGAAGTCCATTACTGGACCTCTGGTAGTATATAAAGTAATAAGTACATTTTGATGACCATTCCTTTCATAGTTGTGCATTCTTTTTCTTTTTACATAACACAGAAATAAGAAAACATAAGAAAGTTGATAGTAGCCTTCATAAAGTCATTTCATTTTCTTTCCTCAGAATGATTAACAGCATAGGAGACAGGAGCTGAAATGGGAACGTTCGATGTGAAAATTAAAGACCTATATACAGAAGGATGTATTAATATGGCACTCATCAGAAAATAACAACATTTAATCATGAACCATTTAATCCTGAGTTTCGTACAAGTACCAAAACATAAAAGATTGATGCTTATAATGAGCTCATATTAGATCTAAAGTGTCCTCTGGAATTACCACTCTACATGTATATCAAGACACAACATATGCGGGACTGAATTGAGGAAAAGAGCCAGGAAACTGACATTCTACGAAGCATTCCAAAGAAAAGATGGCAAAGGGGGAGAGCAATAAAACATGATACAAGCAAAATTAAGTGTTTCTTTGATTGTTTTATTTATGAACCTAAAAGGGTCATAAAATAATTAAGGGGCATGAAAATGATTGAGATTTTTGTCACAAACTTCATTTGTTTATATGACATTAAAGATTATTATATTAAAACAATGGTTATGATGAATAAAAGAAATTCCAGTTATGATTAAAAAAAGTAAATGAGACATTGTTTTGTGTTAATTATAATACGTTGCCTAACTTATTAACATATGAAAGGATTAATGGCAACATGTTTTAAGCAATAGCAAAATACCAAAAATGAACAGTATTGAAGATTCTAATCTTGTTAGATATATGTATAAATTGTCCGCTTTTATACACATTGATATTGTAAAATATCAGCCTCGAACCACAATGTGAATCTCTCTGATGTCGAGTGCGTATTTTTTTTTTTAAACACAGAAAGACAGTCACAATCAAAATCAAGGAGTAAACAAAGACTCATAAAACCAAAGGGCATTTACAACAATAGTTTAAAAAATACATAAAAAAACAACGCGCACTCCACTAAAAACCGGGAGTGAATTCATGTGCTCCTAAAGGGTAAACAATTCCCTTGAGAAAATCCGATAAACTGCTTATCTTGCTTCATTTCTGTTGTTTTTCCCTTCACTTCAATAGTTTTCGATAGACGAAAGTAAGCTTGATACTTTTCCTTAGTCATTTTCAAGTCGCTAAAAATTCTGCTCAGCAGGGTGATATAGTCGAAGAGAAAACGATAAGTTTTAATATGTAACCAGCTAAACAAGGATAATAATAATATTGTCACAGAATTATCAAACCTATATTTGGATACCAGTTGTACTCATATGCACATGTGTCAAAATTTCTCTAATGATAGAGGCCAACACTGAATCAGAGATGTCTACACAAGATACAAAATATAAAAAAAATAAAAAGAGTCATCAACATGTCACAATATGTACCATACTAATTACTTACCTAGTTTATAAGTTTTCAGTTCCCAAATTTTGTTTGAAACAATATGCATTCAAATTAAAAGATTAACCACACCAAATCGACGGCTACAACTATACCTAAAGAAACAACTATTTTGATATGGATAAAAGTAAGTATTTACTAAAACAGTGAACGAAAAAATCAGTACAATAATAGTACTAATAAAATCGGTACACTTACAGTACAAAATAAGTGCTGAAACATTACTGACAAAATCAGTACTGAAACAGTACTGACGAAATCAGTACTGAAACAGTACTGACGAAATCAGTACTGAAACAATACTGACAAAATCAGTACTGAATTTATAGAATTAGTAATTGTACCGTTTTGTATAATAATAAACAGTACTGAATTAATAGAAAGTATAACATTACAAGTTTTCAGTCTTGCCGAACATTACTGATATGTACGAGGGTAGAAATGTACCAAAAAAACGTGGGTAAATTCTTGGTAGTGTATGAACTGGAAGATATATACTCCAATGCAAGCGTGTTGGAATGTTGCGTAATAGGAGGAAAATTCACTATTGGAAAGCAGAATTCGTGGACATGAAAAGTTTCCAACATATTCCTTATTTGTTTTAAGCAGGTCATTACATGTTTTTGATATTTTGACTTAAAAAGAAAGATCGTCATCTGAATAATTCCCAAAAGAATTCATATCTCCACTGCAAAGACAATTTCGAATGATAGTGGTGGATTAAATTAAGTTTTATACCTATCAAACTTCGAATTGTTTTACAGTCATTTCAGTATGAATTTACTGACGGCATCACGGGTTAACTGGCCGTTTTCGAATATCTGTTCATCTTTGCTGACTTTACACAGATGACGATGGATATGTTCCAATTTGTACTAACATGAGCAACACAACGGGTTCCAAACGTGGAACAAGATCTGCTTACCCCCTCCCCTCCCCCGAGATCACCCGCGTTTTTTTTAGGGTTTGTGTTGCTCTTTTGTCGGTTTTCTCTGTTGTGTTTTGTTGTCTGTTGTTTTTTGCCAAGGCGTTTATCAGTTGGTCTTTGATTTATAAGTTTGAATATATTCTGTCTCTCTTTTACTAAGATCTTTGGTTTAACGTTAACGTACATTGTATGTTAGTATATATAGTTGGATGATGCATACTGTTTGATTGCTTTATGATTCACCTTTAATATATGTATGTTGTATCAAAACAAATGGATAACAAATCGACTTGTATGTAAACAAATTTATTGTAAAAATGAAGACAGACAGTAGCAGATGGTTGGACGTTACCAGAGACAGAGAACAAACAACCGCAAACATTTGACACCTGTAACATATACATACGGAGAAAACACTTTCAATCAGACAGGTTGTATAATCTGTTTGTAAGCTCATGAATAATATTTACAAATATAATCCAGCAAAACAATATTCAAACATCTCCTATATATCTAGTTAACAATTGGTTTTTTTTTAAATTTTTTAGCGGATTTCTTGAAATTATTCTTTTATCTGACTAAAAACCCATTTTATAACTCGATATGAAATGAGACATTTTCAGTCAGTATTTTATGTGTCAACACATTTAAATAATGATAATAAATGAAACGTCAGTAATAACAAAACATGTTTCATTGGACAAATTACAATGCTTTCATTACAAAATCAGTTCAGCAATTTTAAATATCTATACAAAAAACTGGAATGAATATGAAAACAAAATACGACATCATTTTCATACATTTGTTTTTTTTAGACTTAAAATGATTTCCTAGAAAACACAACTAAAATTAACTAGTATCCCAACATTAAATGACTTCATATAAAACTGAGGTCCATACCTACGTCTTATTTGTGTTTTTTTTGGGGGTTCTAACATCAATTTGTCAACTCTTTATTACATCTTATCGTTAATGTTTTATTAATACGCAATTAGTTCATTATAAATCTTTGGTTCTCAATCACATAAAGGAAGTTAACTCTATAGGATCATAATTTTCAGTTTCAAGCGTACCTGATGAAGTTATTTAAGAAACACTTGTTGTGTACACTGAAGTTTGTATTTTTGTCAATCCTAAAAGACTGACAAGTTGTTGTGTTTCCGATGATTTAGAGGAGACGAATTTCAAGGGGACAGACACGAATAAATGTAGTTTACGAACGATGATAAAGAGGACAAGTAACATTAAAGAATAATATTTATAACAAATCCAAATGCATTGAAAAAGTTGCTAGGACATTGAACTGTAGAGTTTTAAGATAAGATAGTTTATGCGAATGTACCAGTTTAAATCATTATCTCAATATTAATGAACATCTATATGCTCTTCAAAAACTGCTATAACAACAAGAATAAATGCGCCAAATATCATTCCAATGTTGTGATAGCAAACTGTCTTCACACTTCCACATCCATGCCTGACTAGCTCTGGTAACTGAAACACAAATTGAATAAGATATGTTTCCTAAATGAAAAGACAAACAGTTGATGATCATCAAAATATTGTTTGTTTACGAGTAAATAGATAAACATAGAAGAAACCAAATAATGCGATAAATTAAGTTGTTCTGTTAAGAATTTAGAGATTTGCTATTTCTTGTTCTTGACTAGTAAATACCACAATTATTTTATAAAGGGTGAAAAAGTGTGAAAAAATTTGATTTACAAAATTCCTTTACTACGACAAAACCGAGAAAATATATCGAAATAGTAATAGTATAGGTACAGATAATTTTGAGGATTGCATCTTTCCAATTCCTTTAGCTCTCTTTAGATTTTAAGCTTCAAATCTTTTTATAATATTTGTCTATTGCTATTTACAAAAAAAAAAAATGCATGTTTGTTTATGAGCTATCTTTGTTCAATCAATGTATGTTACCAATGATTTCCCCTGTATCCTTAAAGAGGTTGAATTGATACTTTGCATAAAGCATAACCGGCATACAATGCAATAAAGATAGAACATCAAAACACAGTTGATTCTTTATTTTTCTCATCCAGTTTGGAATAAATATTTGATGAAAAAAGGTTGGTAGTGTTTACTGAATACAGTAGGACAAATTGAGAATGAATTTCACTTCTTCTTTCGCTCTCAATAAGATTAAAATTTACCAAACAATTATTTGTGTACTGTTGGATCTCAAACTGTTTTACTTATCAACAAAATAATCCAACAAATTGTTTCAAGCAGAACAAACTAGATTCCTAATGGAACTGAGGACAACAGACCCTTGAGAAACTGAAAGTTTCCCATTTTCCTGTACGTATGATTTACGTAATTGGTATTTTGACACAAGCTTTCCCATTGTTTAAGTTTTATATTTGGAGAGATGTAGAGGTTAAAGTACGACTTTGATTACTTCCCTGTCGCTGAAGGTTGAATGTTCATTTATTCATTCGATTGTAATGTTTGGTTGCCGTTTTTTAATATACCTCGATCATATACAGTCAGTTCAAATACAGTATATAAAAAAACCTCATAAAACATACCAAGATTATAATTTTGTACACCAGACGCACATTTCGTCTAAAAAAGACTCATCAGATCAAAAAAGTTAAAAGGCTAAATAAAGTACGAAGTTGCAGAGCATTGAAAAACAAATATTTCGAAATTGACAAAGTTCATAGACCAGAGAAAAACATAACTAATATCATCTTAATCGATGATCCGACGTCAATTACTGTTGAATTGACGTCTTTTCTGTCAGGCTGATAAAGATATTCAAGTTGACTGACTACTTTGAGGTCGTCAAGTATTGAAGTGAGATACAGGTACTTAAAATTAAAGCTAAAGTATTTATTATCTCCGAAGATGTTGTATTTTTTTTCCAAAATTTGAATCGTCGAATCAAATACAATGTAACAACCAATAGAGCATGAAAACAAATGACAGTTTGATTCAGTTTGATAGGGAGATTCAAAAGTCATTTTTGTGTGATAAGAGTGGTGTAAAGATAAAGCTCATTTTCGTATGATAAGAGTGGTGTAAAGATAAATAAAATGTTAAAGTCATTAACAAATGTTAACTCAAGATGTTTCTTTGTCATGATTGTTGAACGAACGAGTACAAGTACCTCATATCATTAACCTTTAAGTCTTCAACCCCTTTTCCCGTTAAAGTTCCCTTTAAGTTAGTTTTATATTTCTTACCATGTCAACTAGAGATATATATAAAAAGTTCCCAGCTGTAAAGGCAAAAATCCACTTAACGGCAGTTTCATCTGTCGCTACTTGTACACCGACAAAAACCCAATAAAGGCTGAAAGTGACGCAAACAAATTCGCCAATATTGCCTTCCAAAATGACATTCCACTGTTCAGCAATATAGCAAAATCACCTTCAAAGAAATAGTACAAGTCCTTCATAAATAAATGTCGGCAGCTTGAAATAAACATATCCAGAAATCAACGCCACTTTGCTTATTTGAATATTATACTAAAGAAATCGAATACGGGTCACGGAAATTATATTGAAATGATAGGAATTTTGAAAAATGTCTGTTTTAACTTTAATTTAAGTGATAGACAGGTTGCCGGGACAGAAAATAAATATACACAACAATATACACCATTTAAACGAAACATAACGACTGTCGTTGCAAAATAAAGGTTCCTGGGCTATTTTAAAAATCGAAGCGAGAGGCTTTTAACATTGCAGTATAAATTACAGGCTAAAATGGCTGAAACGTCAAATTTGCAAACTGCGTGTTGAAAATTGGCTAACAAGGTCATAACAAAAACAGGTTGCTGGGATGAAACTTGAAACTTAAATGTCCAGAGAATAAGCAAGTCCAAACCTTTTATGTGTAGTCATTGAACTTTAGGTTCCCACGTAAAGTTAAAATGCCACTATTTCAAGAAGAATAAACTCACGAAAACACGAAAAATTCACTAAATTCGCGTTCATTGTTTTGATTTTAACCGCCTGACAACTTTACGGAAATATCTGAGTTATTATAAACAAGGACTCTGTGACGGGTAACTTATAATATCCGTGTTTTAAAGATTTTAATGATATCAAGCCAGTCCAGTTCAAACTATTATCACGTGGTACAATTCTCATTTACATATTATGAATATTAATTAGCAAAAGTACTACTAATTTCTGGCTATGACTTAAAGTGTTTTTCTTCAAAAAATTTATTTAACAAAACCCCCCAAAACTCCGAATTATATGACCAGTTGAATGGTCATGTTAAAAGATTCTATGTACGGACTATGAGGTATAGGTTTTGTTCATTGTTGAAGGCCGTACGGTGACTTCTAGTTGTTAACTTCTGTCATTTGGTTTCTGGTGGAGAGTTGTCTCATTGGCAATAATAACACATCTTCTTACTGTTATGTTAAAAAATTCTATGAATTATCTTTTTTATAATGAAAAAAAAAAAACACTCGACAACTTAATATCAGGTCTTTTCATTTATCAGTGTTTAATATCTTTGTCGTTTTGGTCAGGATGGAGATTATAGTTGTTCTTCTGAAGTATCTTGTACATGAGAATCGCCAATTTTAAATCCCTTGATTCCCAAATGTGTATGAAAAAGTTCGAACATATTTCTAATTTACCTATTTTAATTAATGTAAGGTTGTTTTAAAGGTGCAAGTGATCTTCTTGTCACAACTAAGTCATACCACAGATATACTAATACAGCTTTCATGTTTTTCGCAATGAAGAAATAGATATATTTTTTAAAGGATACTGTTCCTATAAACAGGCATTTTAATAGCATAAAAATTTTAAGAAACCAGGATTACAATAATTTCTTACCTAACTCTTGTGGCAACTCATGACAAAATATTGCGATGGTAAGTGATATTCCCTCTCCTATACTACTGGAAAAAGCTGCTCCTAAAGCAAGACCATCGGTTACGTTGTGTATTGCATCACCAATTATAATCATAAGTGCTAAAGATGTAACACCTGCGAATTCAAGCAAGATAAAACAGTGAGTTTATTATTTTTGGCTGAGACATGATGGCGACATCTGTATATTTGCAGTGCACCAAAGTTTTTATGGAAGACATTTCAATATCCCGGGGACTTCTATTACTTGAATTTTATTTAACGCAGTCAAAAGTAAAACAATGGAAAAGTTTACTGTATGCGTTAAACCCTTTAAAATTTTAAAACAGATAATTCTTGATATTCCTTAACCAATCATTAATATGGCCCAGAACAAATATACATTGTATATCCTAAAACGCGCTTCGGACGCATCAAATTTAAAAACCGTTATTTCTACTTAACAGCGAAACATGAAATTAGAGGGTAATGCTAGTTTCATTTCATTCTTCCTGATTAACTCCCGGGTAAGGTAATCGTTATATAAATAAAAGAACTGAATGAAAGAACAGAATAGGAGCAACGTTGCTTCCCATAGGAATATAGACTGTCTGTTGAAAAACATGTCGTCCAGACGTTACAAAATAAGGTCAAGCATCTTTATGATATTGGGTTTGGAGTATCTTTTGCTTGACTTGAATCAGAATAGCTGCCAATTCCTTTTTTATGAAACAAAGTTTGACTAAGTCTTTCAATCTTCATTTAAGTTTTAAATGAGGAATACTAGTGTAAAAGGTAAAGAAGTCCATTTGTTTTGTACTAAGACTTATATTGTAAGATGTTTGGAATTGATAAGTATCCACATCTGATTCAAATCGCCCTTAACGTGGGTAGGCAAATGTCTTTGAATTTAATTTAAGGAACACTAACTGTAAAAAGCCGCAGCGTTCTCTATAAAATATTCTGACATAACAAAACACAAGGCATAAACACGTAATTATGCTTACCTGATTCTTTTTGTGAATTTGCAGATTTCATACTTTTTGAGTCGCTCGAACTAATCTAAATGAAGTACGGGGATAATTTAAAACATATTTGTCAATAAATATTCTACATATTGAGACAGACTTATATTTAATAAGAACTTAAATAACTCTGTTTCGTTTTGTGAATTTACAGATTTCATACTTTTTGAGTTGCTCGAACTAATCTAAATGAAGAACGAGGGTAATTTGAAACATATGTTTTAATAAATATTCTACGTATTGAGACAGGCTTTATCAAATGAGAACTTGAACTCTGTTTTTTTTTTTAAAATAGAATGCTATTTTTGCAAACTAGACAGAAGGTACATGTTCCAAAAAGACAATTAAAAACCATAAAGCGAAGAATATTAAACGATAACATAGAAAACACTACGAAAAGACAAATAACTGAGCAACAAGAAACCCCACAAAAAACGAGAGCAACAGTACTCAAAGTAGTTTATCGATGTTCCTAACTCATAAATCGAGTGAGAAGACAAATCAAGGTAACAAAAACAAGTTGAAGGAATCCCATGAAATCAAAAAGGGATCGATACCGGGTGCGTCTCCTACTATGTATTCATGACCCGACATATGAACCCACAATAAGACAAAATTTCATAATCGGGAAAAGGACATAAATCTGTAAACAGAAAGTTTAGACGACTATTCGAAATATCTAAGACTTTGAAAACATTTGGCTAGTGAGTTGAGATACACAAATATCGTATTAGTCAACCAATTCGTAATGGTGACTATAAAACTGTAATCAGCAGCCCTCATTAAATGGAATTATGATTGGAAACGCAAGCTGAAATACCCTACGAACTAAGCGATATATATGGTATATACAGGTACTGCCGAAATATTGTTACATAGAAATAGAAAGTTTACAATTGAAAAACTAAAATCATCGTTTGTGTCGTAAAGTTTTCAAGTGACCTTCTTTGTCAATTTCTAGATTACTTCATTATATAAAGCAGACTTAATTGTATTTGTTGTTTCCTTTCTTACAAGCTCGATTGAAAAGATGCGTTCAAAATAGTCACAAAACTAAGTCAGGGATTTTGTTACCACAAATAACTTAAACATTTATTTAACTTTATCAAAGATACCAAAATTTGGTGGGGTATTTTCGTGTTTCTCCTGATTTTGATCTTCTGTAAAAATATATTTAACGCTAAATGACATTTTTGCGAATTTATCTTCATGGCGAATTTATCTTCATGGCGAATTTATCTTCATGGCGAATTTGGCAAAATAAAACACTCATGATAGTGTCTATACATCCTGATTGATGATGATGATTTAAATCTGTTTTTATTTATTCAGTTAATTTACTATAGTTTTCTGTTTTTAACAGTGGATTTCAGGTTTGATACCATAGCATGGCTATATTTGTTCATGATTTTAGTTTGATAATATGCATCACAGCATGTGTACTTTTATTTGTAGATCAAATATTTATTTTATATATTTTTTTCATAAATGTGTGTAAATACAATGTACCAAACAAATTACCTCGTCCATTTTATGAAAATCCCCATTCGGTTTATCAACTGTCATTACTACTGGTTCTGGTGTTGGATCAGGGTCTGCTACTATCCCCTAGAGAGTAAATGGTAAAATATTGAACAAGTTCATCTATTAACTCACATACAAATACTAGAACAGAAATATAAACTTGCTTGTTTAGTGTCGAGTATACGAGAAAAGCACAAGCATATTTCCGTTAAATTTATGGGATAGTAGATGATAGACAATGGT